>KN883371.1:125297-135349 GCA_000934455.1 Apostichopus parvimensis | reverse complement strand
AACTTTCCTTACAACCTGTGTACATTGAGGCATTTCCTGATCCTGCATTAAGTATGCTCTAGAATGCTTTGTCAATTTATCGATATTATACTTTACTCATGACTATTTAGTGTTTAAGTGATTAGAGCATTCTACAGTGCTAATATCAAATCTCCTTACGGCACACCATACTAATTGTGAAGTCATACTGTGTTTATATGCATGAATTAATTTATGCTTGGTACGGTACTTCCAGCCGTTGATCAAGTTTCTTTCATGAATTCAGAGTGTTTGTATTCACGTGAATTTAAAACCAATGTTAATATTAAAGGCTAAGCACCATCAACCTTTACTTTTTTTTGAAGGTGATAAACCTTTTAAAGGACTTAACATTGACGCTATTCAACGTCTGATGACACAACGATTCCACTTTCCTCAGCCTGCGAATTGTCATCAACTACTGTAAGTAGATTTAAAATACTCAATAGCGCCATCCATCCCTTCAACTATTTAGTCGACCTTTGTTAGAAAACAATCCCTATTCAACACACAATGGAAAGAATCACATTCATCTTTAAGGTACAACGGAATCAACAACGGTAGGATGACGTAATGGTTTATGCCAAGTTCCAAACTGTGAAATATTTTCATGGATTAGAACAACGAAATCTTTGTCAGAGGTCTAAGGCCCTACATACTAAACAGTATAAGAGACGTATGTAAGCAAAGGTGCCGTGGTTCGGTGAATGCATTGCCAGTGTGACGGGAAAGGGCATAATAAACATTCACTCCCTATAGTAAATGAACTTATTAAGTTATACCAAACATGCAATGTAACTTGTGGAAAGTTAAGTCACCATTATCTTAATGGATGTTTATATCGTCAAGAAGTAAATGCGAGCTGCTTCCATACGTGATTTTAAACTGAGCAGAACGTATTTGCCAAGGACGAATCTTGTTTGCATTTGATGAATTTGGGCCTTAACCTTCAAGAGCAAGGAATACATATATTTTAAAATATTCAGTACAGTGATTGTCATCAGTATTGATGTGACTGAAATCCATACGAATGAATGACTTCATATAGTAAGTAGTATAACACTCATCGTAATAGCTAGCATGGTTCATATCGTAAGTAGTATAACACTCATCGTAATAGCTAGTATGGTTCATATCGTAAGTAGTATAACAATCATCGTAATAGCTAGCATGGTTCATATCGTAAGTAGTATATCACTCATCGTCATAGCTAGTATGGTTCATATCGTAAGTAGTATAACACTCATTGTAATAGCTACTATGGTTCGTATCGTAAGTAGTATAACACTCATCGTAATACAAAGCTTCATTTCGTAACGTAAGTAGTAAAACATTCATCTTAATAACTAGTATGGTTCATATCGTAAGTAGTATAACACTCATCATAATGGCTAGTATGGCTCGTATCGTATGTCGTATACCATTCATCATCATAGCTAGTATGGTTCATATCGTAAGTAGTATAACAATCATCGTAATAGCTAATGTAATTCATATCGTAAGTAGTATAACAATCATCGTAATAGCTAGTATGGTTCATATCGTAAGTAGTGTAACACTCATTGTAATAGCTAGTATGGTTCGTATAGTAAGTAGTATAACACTCATCATTATAGCTAGTATGTATAATAATACATTATGGTGACATTACCATTCACTACACACCAAAAGACTGGATGACTTCAAAACGTAAGTAGTGTAACACTCATCATCATAGCTACCATGGTTCGTATCGTTAGTAGTATAACACACATCATTATAGCTAGTATGTGTTAAAAGACACTATGGTTACATAACCCTTTACTAAAAACTAAAGCTTCATAGAGATTTCTGCAATATTGATACCTAATACTATATCTTCCATATGTAAAATAATCACATTTACAAGAAGTGAATTCAAACTTTGGATTTCCCTCCTTTTTGTTAGTTATGACGTAATAGTGAATTGCTGGAGAGTGGTAGATGAACGCCCAACCATGGATGAACTCCAAGAGAACCTCAAATCGGCGATTCATGAGCTCTTACTGGTAAGAAAATGTCAACACATGAACATAATCCTGACAATTATTAGCCGTTTACGAAAACTGCGCTGTAACTGCATTGATTAATTAAACAAGTCAATCAAATAAAGGATTAGGTATTCTTTCTGAACCTGTGAAACAAGCTGATAGGATTGTTGTCTTTTTAGCTCCATTTCTTAAAGCACCTCGTTACATTGTGCAGCTCTCGATCATATTTACACAATATTGTTGCACAAGGTCCCTTTAAACAATATAGCGTCTAAACAGTACATTGTAATTCACTACGTCAACGTCCGTTTCAGTTTATTCAAAACTGAAATTTCCTTTCTAGATGTAATTGTCAATAGTTCTACTAACTTTAACCACATCGCTTTATTACAAACCTACCGATACTCATATGTACTTGCTGATTAAGTAAATTATGAAAAACAGATTGCGTCCCTCACGGGTTTCTTTCTCACAGCCGGTTGTCCCCTTATATACCCTTCGGGAACAGATTGCTAGAGTAACTAAACTTAGCCTTACAGACCAATTAAATATATGTGTAGTACATAATCGTCCGCACAAACATGATGTATCTTAATATATTGCCCAGACAAAAAAAAACTATTAAAATGTTACATTACATGTCAATCATTTACATCAAACCATCTTTCGTTATCAAAATCAAATGTACCATTTAATATTACTGTTATTGATTTGTAGGCCACGTCATCTGAAGGATCAGCTATCAGTGAAAAGATGATGTTAAATATTCGTGACACTTATGGCATATCTAACGCTTCTTCTGAGGATACTATTTACGAGACGATGGGCAAATCTTAAAGGGAAGATGGTTAATAACTAATCGGCTAATAAGAAAAGATAATAATTCGACCTGAAACCTATGACAACTCATTTGAATGAATCTGGACATTGATGAAGGAACAACTTGCTCTTATAATTGTTGAAAAACAAATAAATGCCGACTAAAACATTATTACACATTACAAACGGTAATAATCTCAAATTTGCCGTTTTACACGGTTAGTATAGATCTCATCAAACCGATAACTTTTAGATTCCACCAAGTTTGCATAGCGGTTATATTCAGATATGGACAGATTTACATCTTATCAAAACGGTAATTTTCCTTTATTGTTTTGCAATGTCTGTTACTTGTCAAACTGATGCCCCTTCTACGGTTCCGTACAGAAGTGCATACACCGTACACCACATAACGTGACGTTTACTTGCAGCTTGATTGCATATATTTAAATATTTATTTCTCTTTGTGTTCACCATGCTCATTAACCTGTCTGTATTCTGTGCGTGTTTTTGTCCCTTCTGTTACTGTTACTTGTCATTTAGCCTCTGAAGAAGATCCTGTTATGATCGAAACGTCAGGCCAACTCACTTTTACACATAAATAATGTGCTGTCCACTAACGATTGGATTCATCAGGGACTACACACATTCGTTTCTGTTTTCCATTATAAAGCCTAAACGATGTTAGAAAATGATATAATTGCTTGAACGGATGAGTTTTTATTTTATTATGTAAATACGTTATCTGAAGTTACTTGTTAATTTTAAATTTGTCCTGTAATATGAAGGGTTTCTAGCTGCACCAGTGGAACATAAGAAGAACGAAGGAAGTGTTGTTATCAGTATACTTTAGACATCACAAATATATGTGCGATGTAATAAAGTTAATAATAGTAAATGATTTTTTTTTTTAATGTTTCATTCAATTGACTCAATACAATAAACATGTAACGACCATACGCCTTAGCTATCCGCTCTCTAAAAAAGGACGTGATTCAAACTTACTGTATGAAATATCCCTAGCAAACAAAATAAGCGAATGAATTAAATAAATAAATGATATTAATTGGATAGTTACGAGTTTGGACGTTTGTAACGTATCTTGAAATCACTTACTACTTCTTAAAAAAACTACAACATCAATTTGATGGAGTAATCGTCGTATGCATACTTTTAGAAGAACAGTTACACATGTAAATGATATTACATCTGCATGTTACTAATGATAAAACATCTGCACGTTACTTAAAAGTTTCCCGTCTAAGTCGTTAGGATGTATTTTACGTAACAAATATAATCCAGCTGTATGTTATTTACATAACAGATTCTCTCCTAAGTCGGTAGAAAGTACTTAACGCATGTAAATGATATATTATCTATATGTTACTTACATGAAAGATTCCCTTCTAAGTCGTTAGAAAGTACTGTTGGCGTAACCTTACTTCATACAATGGAACCAGATGATATGTGTTGTAGGATCCTTGTTAACAGCTGCGTGCTTAGTCAGCTTATAGACAATACAGTTGTAAATCAAGTTAGGAAACAATTTGAGCTTTGAGCTGATCAGTAGTAATGTTGTTCGTATTTATGGAAGAATACATCTTTTGAAACATATTTTCGAAGTTTCAAGTCAAACTAATTATTGTAAGTACCTTACCGTGTGTTTTCTAACACACGTTTTTTTCGTTTATCCTATAAGCACGGATAGAACCTTGAACTTCTAAATATCCCAACACGTCTGTATGCAAGTTCAATGGAGTCTACGTTTGCTTGTGTATGCTTCCACACAACCGTGCTACTCTGATTCAGAGATCTGCAAACAGTATCGCTCATGCGCACTAGGACCGCTATCACATAGCCCTCTGTTTCAAGATTGGAGGGCCCAGTCAGGTTATTTGAACTGTGTTTTCTGATAACTTTCATTGTTAATAGGTGTGAAGCTATGACACTTTGCTGGCAATGGGATAAAACGAACAACACGCAAGTATGCATTCATGTATAAAATAATCAATGTATTTTCAAATTGATATTACTTTTACAGACAAAATGTCGTGCAAGGAGAGAGTAACAAAGAATATTGAAAAACTACACACGATCATGTTTACATTGAGAGATTAATTAATTTATCTGATACAAGTTTACATAACAGCAAGCATTGATGCATTTTAAGAAAAAAAAACATTGAAGTTGTCAATATATGATAAAATACGAATGCATACGACCGATAAAATGTGGACTCAAAAGCTGAAACTATATAGACACTATATTAACAGCGTTAGCACAGACATTACGCATACATCATATTAAAACGATTAACCAGACACTTCTGCATAGTTTACCAATTATCTCTCTCGGAATATCGTTCCAGAAGTTGAGACAACCTTATATATATACTCCAACAGAACTGCAATCTGATATCTATGAAAGATAAATTCATCAAACGTCTGCTTGCATCGTGTATGGGGTACATTCAAAAGGGTCCACTTCGTATCACAGTTAATTTGATATTGGATAATACTATCATGTAAGGATGTGTAGCAGTTAAATACCTGTATAGTTTCTCAATTGGATATTCAATAAATGACTACGTTTGAGTCTAGTTAGGAGACTACTACAAAGATGAACTTCAAATCGTTTATTTACAAATGACTCTCAAATTCAATGTTGAAATGAGACGTACTTATATGTTCTTATCTTGTTGTATTAACAAACTCAGGAGTAACAACGGTATCATATAATGTTAACAAGAACCGATGAAGACATCAGTGTTCTAATATCCAATGTCTGTTTTGATATACAGTATGATCTTTCCAACTTCAAGACAGAATAAAATATTTCAAGTTCACAATGATATTCTTAAAATCTGTTGCTGTTCGACACAACGCAAATTCATTCATTCTAACTGTGGTATGTGGTTTACCTAACTTACGAGACTACAAACTCTTGACCTTTATAATCCAATCGTTGGGAACATGTCATTGTCATGAATTTGTCAACGTCACTTCAGTTCATATTTACAATTAAGGTATAACATGCAAAGACTTTTTTCATAACATTATTACTTTTTTTTTTGGAAGTTGAAAACAAATTTCAATACA
The DNA here is from genome assembly GCA_000934455.1 of Apostichopus parvimensis. NCBI lineage: Eukaryota > Metazoa > Echinodermata > Holothuroidea > Aspidochirotida > Stichopodidae > Apostichopus > Apostichopus parvimensis. Next base: position 129,405 of record KN883371.1, on the reverse strand, counting down.
GATGGTCTTTCATTATCTACTTTTTCTTCTTCTAGCACACATTGTGCATGATCTTTTCCAAACTTTTTACCACTTGAGACCACAATGGAAGTATGTCTTGTTTCGGGATACAGTGTATAAGTTTCTGAACGGCGGAACTGTAGTGGGTTGTATATTAAACTAGGTAGTCCAAGCACTCGCATTGACAATAATCAATTTGATAAATGGAAATATTAAACTATTCTGTAACAGATCAAACGAGTTGTATTTTCAGCATATTTGTCAACATTTTGAGTTTGACGAAGTAACAGAAATGTAACATTAATGCTCCCTTTACCGACATTTGTTTGTAATTTAATTGTTGTTATTGTAAGTTTGTTTGATTCATTATCTTTAAGTTAGAACATGTTAAGTAAGAATCTTTAATGTTATTTTTAACTCGATTCATTCCTTGGAAACTTCGAAGATTTTCATGTTTAAACACATGGAAACGTTACTCTTGAAATGATCATTAAAAACATACTATTTCTAAATATTACACAAAAGATGATAATATTTCATACGTCATGCAGGAGTAGTTTTCTACACATCGGATAACTTCTTCAAATGTGTTCATTTATTTTACTTGGAAATACTTTTAAGTTTGAGTACAATGGCATTCTGAAAATATATAGACTGAACAATTGTGGTAACTATACTTGAGTGCAACAAGGACAATCATTCTTGATAATTGAATGACAAATTTGTGCTTGTAATATTAATTTGTGAAATTACATTGTTTTAAGAAAAGTGGTTAAACAAACACGTTATGGTGAAACATTTGAATGATAATCAACATTATTCATTGTTTTCTTACATTCAAAAAAGTATATAGTAACCATCTATTTCCAGATATTATAAGTCTATGCAGGGGACGGTAATTCATTCTAGCTGTAATGTCATTAATCTACTTCAAACAAAGAACAAACGTATTGGGATAGCGACTAATGTATAAGAATGTTCATTCCTACATGTTATAAAGACACCTTTAATACGAAATCTTAAAATTACTCCACCACGAATATAAAACAAAAAATAAACACCGGTAGGACTTTTACAAATAATAATATGAATTGCATGATACGCTGTGACAGTGGTATAGAGAACATAGTAGTCTAGACTACCCATCCATAACTAGTAACAACACATACCTGGGTGATAGTGATATGGAGAACATAGTAGTCTAAACTACCCATGCATACATAACTAGTAACAACACATACCTGGGTGATAGTCATATGGAGAACATAGTAGTCTAGACTACCCATACATAACTAGTAACAACATTTACCTGTGTGATAGTGATATGGAGAACATAGTAGTCTAGACTATCCATACATAACTAGTAACAACATTTACCTGTGTCACAGTCGAAGTAGTTTCATTGCGTTTATGAAATTACTTACTACGTTAATGTTTGTAATTTTTATGACTGATAGCTAAATATAAATAGTGAAATCTTAATTGATTGACTGATACAATTATTAGGTAACCAATATTACTATTATGCCTTCACCATTACATTTAGAAACCTTGGATTCGAACATCGAAGTATAATTATATGAGACCGCTTGCTGTCCTTGGTTAAGGAGCTGTGAAAGTCTGCGGAAGAGTAACACTTTACAAGATACAATGGAATTGCTTCCTGCTAACAGATCCAAACTTCATTTCTAAAGGCGGTTTTCATGTTGTGACGTTGTATCATCCTCCAAGTCTTGTTAGCCAAGTTAATGGTATCCATCTGTAGATGTTTGTCTCCTAATGTAATTCTTCTCTTACGATGTTATGACATTTCTTAGGCCTTCATGTGTTACATCCGCCATCGTTAACATGGTCCGGTTATTTGAACTATAAAGATAAAGACAATTCGATTGATCAAATTTGTTCATCTTGGAGAATTTACAGGACTAAAATCAAACTGCTAGTTATAAATGTTATGAATTTACATTATCTTGGAAAACATGCAATTGGTTGAAATTGTTGTAAGCAAACAATTTCACATTAAGTCATATGAACCCGGTGAGTGTATGTAAGTCTAAAACTTTTAATCAAGGGGTATTGTTGTTACACCTTGTGAATTTGAGCTCTACTGTGTGTTTTGCATATACATGTTCCAATGTTTCTGCATGTCTCAGATTCGAGTATGGGTTGGTGAGCGAAAGAAGCTTAGCACTTGACATCTTTCCTAGATTTGGTTCGATAAACCGTAACCAGAAAGACGGCAGCTTGATTAGAGGCTGATGACACATGTTCGTATATATTCCAAACATTTACCTCTATATGCATCCCTATATGTACCCCTTTATGTACCCCTCTATCAAGGGCGGCGGAAGCACTTTTAATCTGGGGGGGGGGGGGCACCAACGTCGAAGGGCACTTTGTTAGAATGTTAGAAGCCTTGTGGTAGTAAACATAGGCGTAGGAGGCGGGGGTGGGCGGCTGCATCCCCCCAACCAAATTTGTTTGTGAAAATTCAGACAATATGCAGAGAATTTTTCGGGCACCTACTGAAAGAAAAATAATTTGCTTTGTGTTTTGGTAATATTTTTCGGGCAAGTCGTACAGCCCCCCCCCCCCCCAAATCAAATTGGGTTCCTACGCCTATGGTAGTAAACATTTAAAACTTCCCGAAATATTTCATTCGACGTGGGTTTCGCTTTGTAAACTCTTTTTTTATTTAGCAATTTTTATGTAGAAAAAGGGCACATTTTTAACCTGAGGAAAAGTGGGGGGCACGTGCCCCCTGTGCCCCCCGGTTCCGCCGCCCTTGCCCTCTATATATCCCTATATGTACCCATACATGTATCCCTATATCCCTATGTGATCGACAACACAGCTGCTTGAATCGTCCATAGGGCGAACAGTTTTACCCCCATCACTCCGATACTGGAATAACAACACTGGTTACCAATAAGACTCTGTATTGACTATAAAATCTTCATTCTAGTTTTTCGTGCCATTAAAACTTATTATTACTAATGTGATCATTATCTATCATTATTTACGATCATCATCGTCGTCGTCGTCGTCGTCATCGTCATCATCATCATCATCTTCATTTTTATTATAAATATCCATATATGTATCCCTATGTGGCTTTCAGAACTGACCAACAACTGGTTTTGAAGTTAACATACAAATTAGTTGCCCCACTTCTTTACACTCCGACATTTTAATCCCAATCCCGTGAAAATTGTTTCCGATCTACTTCATCGTAGTTATGCGCTTCACGCACATTCCGGTAACTGGTCTGACCTATAGCAGTCAGGGCGTTAATATGGTGACTGTGACTACTTTGCTTCACTGTGAGCTCTCGAAAATTGCATCTAAGTGTGTTCTTTATCTCAAAAGTTCAAAAAACCGACATCATGATTAATCAATAAAATCTTGACTTTTATAAAAAAAATAAAAGAAAACACTTTTGATTTTAGTAGATTAGGAAATTGTGACCTCTAATGAGTAAAATGTCGACGTTTCCCTGTAATTTTGGCTTAAAATATAATGTTGGAACCCCAGTGGCTTGCATATTGCTTAACCAGGGTACCAGATAGGGTTAGAAGTAAACAACTGCTTTCATTCGTTCAAATGAACAACCTAACATAGCGACATAAATGGCATGCGCCTGAAAAGCATGACTCATACTTTGAAAGAACGACACTTTTTATTCACTTACGTTCACATTTTTAAGAAATTCCTTTCGTTTTTCATATGCAACCTACAAGAAAAAAGGAAATGTAACATATTAAGTAACAAGAAAATATAGTTCAAGTGATTAAATTTGTTAATTGATCGAAAAGTTGATCCCAAAACTCCAACCAACGCAATCGAGAGAGTCCTCTCATTACTTGTGTGAAGCCATTTGTTGATAACTGAAACCATCAATATTGCTTCATCCATAGTATCTATAATTTTTCATATTCCAAACAGTAATGCTGAAACTGGGCGGCCTAGTTTGTTAACCTAATTATATACTTTTAACATGAAATGATACTCACATGCATCACTTTGTCTATGGTTTTCTTCACGTTATCTTTATTCATCTGGGATAAGAAAAGTTATTAAGAAAAGTATTGTTAATGGACAAAAAATA
>KN883371.1:66443-86051 GCA_000934455.1 Apostichopus parvimensis | reverse complement strand
TATTTATAAGAACATTCTCAGAACAAGTTAACTATCCTCACCTGTTAATAAATTAAATAAATTATTTATAAGAACATTCTCAGAAAAAGTTAACTATCCTCACCTGTTATTAAATTCACATCAGACTTGTCAATGTTGTCTTCGTGCTCGTTGTAACCTGGTGTGCATTCAATGCTTACTACCTCACTGCAGTCTGGTATAGTATACTCAACATATAGTTTAGTATCGACGGTACCGGCTTGACTTGACTCCTCTTCGGAATATGTATGGCTGAATATAAAGACTTCTTTATCGGTAACTGTGGTAGCTGCGGTGATTACAGGTTTAATAGACGGTCTTGATCCAAAAATAGAGCACTCCAAAGATCCCTTGTTTGCCACATTAAGTTCACAGTTATCGATGTCTTCACATCCTTTGATTACGGTTTTCATGAGCGGTGGTGATACTGTGAACAGTAAAGTAAACATTTCTCTACAAATTGAATTACATTCTTGTCGCCATCATTCCATGAGGTGGGAAGTCAAACATTAAAGTGCTGTTAAATTCTAAAAAAAATAATTTGAAGGAAGTTCCCTCTTTTCCAGTTATTTGAAGAAAACATAGTTAAGTATTCATAATAAAGCTATCCGTACTTCGAACGTGGACTCTGAATGCTGCACATTGTAATATTTGAAACTACCATATAAACAGAATACTGTAACACATAATAATGTTCCATTACTAGCCTACACTCATTTCTCTCTTGTTAAACTACTTCATGAAACTGTTTTATTAACACCTGTTTGCGGACTCACCGTGAACTTCCACAGGATATTCAACGGACCTATCAGACTGACCAGTCCTGGAAAAGCACATATAATCACCCTCATCTCTAAATGTTACTTTATTTACTGTGAGCGTCCCATCTTTCTCTACTTCACATCTATCAGTATCAGTATCAGTATCCGAACACGAACCTTCTTCATCCTCTGGGTATTTCCTCCACAACAATCCATATGTCCCATTCGGGTAACGGACCCCCCATTCACCTAGTTCACTCTTTGGACATTTAAGGCTCAGATGTGATCCACTTTTGAAATACTGGACCTCTTGTTTATCGACACCATCTTCCTTAGATCCTTTAACAAACATTCCCACAGGTCTTGGCTCTTGGACGGCCCTGCCTGTTACATTGCAAGTGAAGTATTCCAAGTTAAAGTTCTTTGGAATGTACTCCAGTAATGAGGTTGATGTGTACAAGCTTGTTGTTGTATTCAGAGTATTATTATACCACGATGGATGTTCTTCTCCGTTAAATGCATTCCACGTTAAGTCTACCGGTGGCCGAGTTTCTTCTGCGATACATAACAGTGTGTTTTGAAGTTTGTTTACTTCAATACTTCGGCAGATTTCATGACTTGATGAACCACATGCCTCTATGCCTGGGCTACTTCTTAGTGACACTGTGAAATGAAAATCAGAAAGTTTTCGAAAATTCGTATTCAAATATGCATTCGAGTTAATGATGTTTGCCTCCAAATGCCATTTCTAGCCGGTCAGTAGTTAAGCTGTAAACTTCATATATATCTTAAATGTGGTATTATAATTGTCATATAAAGATGTATTTACCTTGCACATAGATAGATACTGTCTTATCAAATGGAATTCCGCTGTTGTCTAGATATCTAACCAAGTATGGTCCTTCGTGCTCAACTTGAAGTTCATTTATAACCATCGCTCCTTCATCTGTAATATCATACCCTTGTACATTAACTGTCTTTGCTCCACCGTCAATGCGTAGTATTAATTGTCCATTGTCTACGTCTGTACCACGGTACCAGAAAAGCGCGATGAACTCTACCGTAATGTCACATCGTACTTCTAATCGACTTCCACGTTCACTATACATTTTTTCTCCCTGGCAAGTGTCTGATACAGATTCGGCAAAACCTGTATAGAGAAAACACAGTAGAACACGTGTATACATTGTCAATGCAAGGCATTATGTGTATTTTGTACAATAAAAAGAGACAAATATACGATAGAAATTCAAGTTATTCTTATATACTGCTTATTGTTGTTTGATTTAGTCAATGCTGACATTCATAAGTTTTGAGACTAGTCTTTTTGTCTAATGACAGTATTTAGAATGATTTCCAGCGTACTTTATATATTAAGATATATACATGTGTATATATAATTACATTTATATATAGATAGATGGATGGATGGATGGATGGATGGATGGATGAATGGATGGATGGATGGATGGATGGATGGATATATGGATGAATGAATGGATGGATGGATGGATAGATAGATAGATTGGAACATTGTAATGGTTTCCTTTAAAGCCCTTTCAATTGGAGATCTTTAAAGGAAATCAAAACACTCGAAGACTCGAATTATTTTCACGCTAACGCCGGTAGTTACATAAAAGAAGCAATCACTAGTCTCGTCAGATTATTGGCGATAACGTTGAGTCGCCAATGTTGCTTTCAATGTATGATTTGCCCCTTCTTTATGACGAATTGTGATTGCGAGAGCTGTCATTGTTGGTCAACCGTTTATTCATATCTTTTAATTTATTGATTTTACATTTTTACATTTAACATGTTATTTACTCTGGTATTAATTAACTAAAATCTCCCATTTTCAGTTAGAGATAGTCAGATGGCATAGCATACCTTTCATGTTTTACAAGGGTATTGGTTTCGCTGGTATTATACTTTATATGTGTTCTCTACCCAGCGTCATCATCACTATGAATTAAATATATAAGGTACGTTTGTTCCAACTACACGACTCGTGTATTCCTGGCACCTGTATACGTAAGGAATGGTAGTAACATATGGAAGGTCAAGGTAAGTGTTAGTTTATACTTACCAACAGTTAACATGGTGATGACCAGTGCCAGCAAACATGCACATGACGCCATGGTGTGATTTCAATTACTCTTCGTGATTAAACTATATCCTCTCTACCTATGCTGTTTCAATCATCGCATCTGAATAACTGAAAGAAATGCAAGCTGTAAGAAATGAAAAAGCATATATTTTGAATCGTCCTTGGTTCTTTAATCAGATATGTTCTTTTCAAGCAGCCTTTCCAATATTTGTTTACAGCTGATGATGCTTCGGTAATGCCTCCCTCTCCTTCTTCCCAGCCCCTTTTTTCGATCGCCATTGCTAAGAGTATACATTTCATTTTTATTGGTGTATTTAGGGGCACGATGGAGCTCGTTTAGCCCGCAATTATTACCATTTTCTTGAAGTGATAGGGACAGTGGTTTAACACATAGAGCAGATTTCTTTTGTTAATTAACCAAATAAAAAGAGAATACATCGTAATGTTTACGATAATACATTCAGAAACTAGATAGAATACCTATAGAAAGTTGAAACCGTACCATTCGTGACCCAGCATTTCATAATCGGGTGATTAAAAACCTTACATTTTCTCACAAGATATTCACAACTTATTCTGCAAATAGGCGAATTATTATTTGTTTTTAATTTGCTGTGGAGGAAACACCCAGGTTATGAAGGAGGTTCGTGATCGGATACTGATAGATGTGAAGTACGGAAAGATGTGACGCTCATTTTCTATGCAGTTTTATACAGTTTTAATAATTAAAACCGTTGATCCCTTAGCTCGCCGAGTCTGTGTGCAATATTATCTGCTAACCTGAGCGGCAAATTCATGTTTTTGAACTTACAACCCTAACCAACCACAACCCTATCTACCCTGCTCTCCCCCTAATACACTCCTGACCCTGACTTCGATAAAGATTTTCCAGTGAGTTGCTATTAAAACTTTACGACTTTCTTTTAGTTCATCTGAGTAGAAATGTTTCACATGAGGTGACATTTTACTTGGTTTTTCGAGCATACGTCTTTTTATAGGAGTCCGTATCTTTGGCATTTTTGTTTCCCGAAAGAATGTGGGTGGGTCTTTTACCGACCTTGCCAGATTATGAGGGAGACTGGATTTCAAAGTCAGCAATGCCTATAACACGGATCGCAGTCGGTAAGTACTATTACGGTTAGATTCGTCCAACATGGCAACATACAGAAACGATGTACTCAAAGGGGAGGCTTCATTGGTATAAATCCTTTGGCCAGCGACGGAAGACCATCATATCTCAGAAAGGTTGATATTGCTATAAACTCGTAGGGTCTGCACAGTTTGTCAATGTTAGACAAAAATATTCAGAAAAAAATTATCAAATGAACATTAAAACTGTACTTGGTACAACTAATAAACTAGTAAATAGTGATAATATCATATAGTTAACATGTCTTTTCCATGTTGAAAACAAGTTATGTTTGATACAGAAATTGGTAACCCCCCTATATAATATAGTCCTAATATACATGAAGCAATGGTTAGTACCATTATGTTGATAGGGCTAACGTAAGTAAGATAAATGAAAAAGTCCCTGATTTTTCGAGATCAGATACAGAGGCAATTGAAACTTTACTAAAGGGTACAGATTGGATTAATTTGTTTAGCGATATGAGTGCTTCTCAGTCTTGGATTTGTTTTGCTGATAAATTAAAGGTCATTATGGAAAATCATGTTCCGTGGAAGAATCGTCGTCGTAAAAGCAGTATGCCTCACTGGATGAATAAGAAAGTTAGATGTGCAATTAGGCAAAAACGTAGAATGTGGAAGTTGTTTAGGAGGACTAAATCTGAATCTCTTTTGGTCAAGTTTAAAATTCATCAGCTGAAGGTAGAATGCTTAGTCTCTGATGCAAAATTAAATTTCGAAAAAAGCATTGCCCTAAAAATTAAGGATAACCCAAAGGCCTTCTTTTCTTATGTCAGGTCAAAGCAGAAAGTTAAAGATGCAATTGTTTCTCTTAGGGCACCACAGTCTGATAATATAGTTACTGATAGTCAGGATCTTGCAGATCTTTTGAACAACTATTTTGTGTCGGTTTTCACAAGGGAAGATACGAGTAGTATTCCAGATTTTCAGGGGGGCAGTGATAGGCCTAAACTGGATACGGTCTTATTTTCGGATGAGGTTGTCTTGAAGGAGCTACTTCGTCTAAATGTTTCTAAAGCTTCTGGACCGGATGCAATCCATCCGTATTTGTTGAAGACTTTTGCACACCATTTCTGCGTTCCACTCTCGTTGGTTTTTAGTAAATTTATGGAGATGTGCTAATATTACCCCAATTTTCAAGAAGGGTGATAAGTCTAAGCCCTGTAATTATAGGCCCGTTAGTCTCACTAGTGTAGTTTGTAAGGTCATGGAGTCTATTGTTAAAAGGTCTATGGTCTGTCACTTCAGCAGTCAGTCTTTGATCAGAGAGTCTCAACATGGCTTTTGTCAAAAAAGGTCTTGTCTCACTAATATCCTTGAGTTTATGGAAGATGTAACAAGTTCACTAAATAGGCAGAAGTCTGTAGATGTTGTGTTTCTGGATTTCCAGAAGGCCTTTGATAAAGTTCCCCACCAGCGTCTTTTACTTAGGCTGAAGAGTATGGGTGTCAATTGGAATTTACTGTCTTGGATCGGGAATTGGCTTGGTAATAGGGAACAGAGGGGTGGTAATTAAAGGCTGTGCTTCTTCATGGCAGAACGTTACTAGTGGGGTTCCACAAGGGTCTGTATTAGGTCCCTTGTTGTTTGTTACCTATATAAATGACATCGACGGAGATATTTTGTGTAAAGCTAAGAAGTTTGCTGATGACACCAAATTGTATTCTGAGGTCTCTTCCAAAAGCGATTCTGAAAAATTTCAAGCCGATTTGGATAAGATTTTTTCCTGGTCTCAGGGGTGGCAAATGCTTTTTAATATTGATAAATGTAAGGTAATGCACATTGGTAGTAATAACCAAAAGTTTACATACAATCTTAATGGTGTGGAGTTACAGGAGGTCTCTGTTGAAAGAGACCTAGGTATCTACATTAAACTCATCTCTGCAACCTTCTAAACATTGTCTTGAAGCTGCTAAAAGAGGTAACAGGGTTTAAGGTATGATTAAGAGAAACTTCAGTTTTCTGAAAGAGGACATCGTAGTTAGGCTTTATAAGCAGTTGGTTAGGCCTCATCTGGAGTATGCTGTGTAGGCTTGGAACCCTTACTTTGCTAAGGATAAGGAAGTACTTGAAAAGGTCCAGAGGAGGGCTACTAGGATGATTAGTTCCTTAAAGAGGATTCCTTATTATAGGCGGTTACAACTGTTGAATCTCACCACACTGGAGCTTAGGAGGTTACGTGGGGACTTGATCCAGGTTTTCAAGATTGTGTATGGTTTTGACAATTTATCCTTGACCGACTTTTTCTTGTTTGCTAACAGTAGTTGTAATAGAGGTCATTGTCTTAAACTCCAAAAGTCGCATAGTAGGATTAATATTCGGCATAACTTTTTTTCTAATAGGGTTGTGAATGAGTGGAATGGTTTGCCTGAGAAAGTTGTACTTGCAAGTAGTGTCAATGGGTTTAAGAATGCTTTGGACAAGCACTTTAAGCATTGTAATCGGGTCTGAGTGTTTGTGTCTTCAGTTTTTTTCCCTCTCTATAGGGTCCTTGATGGGGACTTAAATGTCCCTCTTGATCCTTTTTTCTACTAAACTAAACTAAACTAAGCTTTAAATACAAACAAAAGTGGAAAAAATATATGCATAACAAAAATAACTGCTTGGACAGCAGCAGACGTACAAGGAACACACTTAATTGTTATGTATTCTGTATTTAAGTTCTCGGTCGACTTTTCAAAAATGTATGTTACGCTTAACGTGTAGAACCCCTGTGGCAAATCTTACGCGGCACAGGTAGGAACCCCTGCAATATTATCTGCTTATTAATCCGGAGTCGATGCATGCTAAGTTCTTCAATTCTGCTCTCACTGAATTCCTTTCAGGGAAACATTTCATACTGTAGTTTTGTTTTGGTTTTTGGTTTCCTGAATGGGGAAACTATGGAGTCACGGACCTTGCAAACTTGTGAGTAGCACCACGGATTGCAAAGTGAGCATAAGTATAATGCGGATCGCAATTTCGGTTATTACTATTACGGTTAGTCTGGTCAGATTCGTCCAATACGGCAACGTACAGAAACGCTGTAGTCAAAGCCGAAGCCAAAGTGAACAAGAACAACTGCATTTGTATACAAATACGTGTCATTGTGCATTTGTGCACGGTGAAGGTGAAATTTAGTTAGTCTTGTTTATATTCAAGGGTCTTTGTTGCTGCAACCCTTTGAAGTTATTTCGGTCACGAAGAAGCCAGTTCGGCGTTTTGTCCTTTAACGTAGACCAAAGCTAGGCTCAGGCGCGTAGCCAAGGGGGGTGTTTTGGGTGTTCAAACACCCCCCATGGCCCAAGTACCCCCAAAAAATATATGCAGAAAACACCAGTGACTTGGAGAGATACGCTAGTGATCATTAGCGAAGAAGCCGAGAAGATTGGACTTTCGTCTGTAACAATTTCTCTATCGTCACGACTCACGTTACAGTATATGCCCAACTTATTCAAACTCTAAATTATCGCACTAATGGGACTTTAGCTTTACTTTTAGTGAGACTCTAAGAGAACCGTGATACCAAATATGCCAAAATCAATGATGTGAGAGTACCGTTAACTCTTTGGGTTCCCAGTTTGCTTGTCAACAGACTTCTACAGTCCAAACGAAGGGGAACTCTATAGGTCCGCAATTTCCTTGATCCTTTTATCTCTGATTCCCCAAATTATCCTTCTTACAGTTCAAACTTTTGAGTTGAAGTTGAACCTAGTTGCTTGTAAATTATATATATTGAGAAAGGTGTCTCTTTAGGTTCGCATTTTCCTTGCATCAATAATTGAGTCTATATAGGATTACATTTTTCTGATGTGAATAGAATTATTCCACAAAATAATTATCAATATTCTTTTGCATGATTTGAGCTCAAACATTGCACCATTTTGCATCTAGAGGCCTTAAAATTCCATTTTTTCGCCAAAGGGAAGGGGGACACCCCCTCCCCTTACACGCCTCCCCCAAGTCAGTCTCCAGCAAAACACCCCCCATGAACAAATCCTGGCTACGCGCCTGGCTAGGCAATATTGTGTAGTGTTTTAAAACAGTACTCTAGCTAGCATGCGCCTACAATATAAACGAAAAAGTGAGTAAAACCATCAAAGATTAACCTGAAAAACCGGCTGTCAATCACGAATCACGCCTATTTCGGACATGACAGAGAATACACAGAGTCCTGGACACTGATTGCCATGAAATCGACTAAGTAGTTTTTAATAGACAGAGCTGTTACATTTGTGCAATCGTGGAGTCTTATAACTCCATGGTGCAATGATATAGACTAGACATGTACATTTTATTCCTTAGATTAATAGTGCATTAGGCCTTCGGTGTAAACTACCGTATGTTCATACAATTTAACATGTCTACAATGTTTGTTTACAATCTAACATGTGGTCAGATTTGAACAACATGTTAGCGTTACTTTAACCTCGGCTGCTAGACTGCGAAATTGTATGAACATACGGTAGTTTACACCGAAGGCCCAATGCACTATTCATCTAAGGAATAAAATGTAAATGTCTAGTCTATATATCATTGCACCATGGAGTTATAAGACTCCACGATTGCACAAATGAAACTCCTCGGTCTATTAAAAACTGCTTAGTCGATTTCCTGGCACTGGTTGGTCATCATCCAAAACACGTAATATAGGCTATGCAAAACATGGCCAACCATTTACGTACAATAATAACGTTATACAAATGCCTGTGTTGCAAGAGCTGAATTAGTACGCCGAGTCGTAGCGGATAAATAAGATTAAAATTTGTTGCTTGCAACTTTTATGCAGGAAATTGTTAACTCAAATGCCGCGTTCAAATGTTACCTGTCTTGTTCAATTCTAGAATAACAAACCATAAGTAGAGAATTGTTCCTTTTTTTTTTGAAGACGTATGCTTCTCAATGAAACTATTTTATTTACGTGTGCAGAATTAACTGTTCGCCGCCGAACAATTCTTTGCAAATCTCGGTCTGGACTTTTTCTTGCGTAGCTAACCTGTGAATTTGAGATTGCTATGAAGAGTGTATGTTCAGCTGGGATTCACCAGCCAGCCATGTAGATGATGGAGCGGGCTAGTAATCACGATATTGTAGCGCGCATGCCCCCTCTAAAGCGAATCAGGCCACACATTCGGAGTCTATGTATACTAAGTTCTTCAATACCGTCATTATTACTTTTACTGTAGTTTTGAGTTCTTTTTTCTTGCTCATTTTAGACGTTTCAAAATAGTGGTGGGCTCTCCAAGACATATTCTTGTTAAGACTCTAGTGTGAACAGCCTATAGTGAACCTTTCTTTATTTTCCCGTATCTATTTGCTGTACTGCCCAGAGAACGCCCTCGGCAACGCTTTAGATTGATTTGTATCGGACAGATCCTCGGGCATGTAAAATAAAGTGGGCAAGCACATTCGTGGCCGGTAGGCCGAAACGGACTCTGAGGCATGTACAGTTTGCACGCGAGAAAAAGAGTATTACAAACGACTTGGCCAAGACCATCCAAGACCTAGTGACGTGTCTATTATATAGCGATATAGCAGCTCTGGTAATTATAAATAGCATTGAATACCTGGTCAGGTAATATGTCAAGTTATAGTTGATAAAATGGAATATGTACCAGATGAGCTACATAGGACAATTGGTTAATGATGGAATAAGATACTGTGACCTTATGTGGTAGCAAACTGTAGCGTGATATATGCTATTGACAGGTGACTTTCGAACCAAAAGGTAATTCCTGGGTCTCATCAGTAACAGTATAGGGTGTACAATTGGATGTGAATTGCCAACATATGCAGCACCGACTGTGTATGTGAGATTTAAACACGCAGGTAACACTAGTTGCTACCTACCATACTATGTTTGCTGTTCTTTGACTGCTACAGTCCCGTATACTGTGGAGACTTGTAGACTGAAGCCACCCTGGAACTTCCGTCAGTATAACTTGGCAGTGGAATGAATAGTTACATAGGCCTAATTCAAACTAAACAATACTCTGCTCTGAGTCGCACTATGTTGGTTACAACAGTGTGAGTCTATAGTAAATCATATATAGTTCACACACAACCAGTATTCATGTGCAGTAGAGCGGCGAATCGGGTACAGGCCGATGTGTGCTCAGTAGATATAAATAAAGTCTGTAAAGATATGTAAAGTAGATATGTAAATATACTATGGTCATATTGTGAGGAATACAGTAGTTAGAGCGTAGCACTAGGTATATGGAGATATGAGACATTACATTTGCTAAGAAATAAGCATAGGTATACTGAGTGAAACGACGATCGCATTCTATTAGGCCCACACACAAGTTATTCAAGTTTCGTTTCCATGTTGTTTGGCTCTTAATAACTGCTAACAATGAGTACCACTAGACGACTGCAATGTGCGTGAAATACTGTACTCTCATACTTAGTCATACATAATTTGAACTTTGAACCTGCCGTGTTTCAAAACCGAAAGAATTTATAATATGTTGTCTGATAAGCGCTATACGAGCATGTGGTATTCTCGATGATAAGCGTATAGGAGAATTAAGTTCAAAGTTTAAACAAGATTCTTGTTAACGAAAAAGGTGTCTGAAGTAGGGCGCATGATGTAGGTCTAATAATTGTTGCATTCAGAGCGTGCAAACCATGCAAGTAACCAGTTATCACAACTGGCTCGGCTCAAATGGAATGTTGAGGAACTCTTATTATAATAATAAATATCCTTATGAGTTGAGGCCTTCGTCAGTTCGTCGATGTATAATGTACGGTAGCCTAAAGAATCTTCACAATATACTTAAATTCTTAACAATCTGTTTTGATCCTCTTCTCAACTCAGCTGGCCTACTCCTGACCGTCAAGTTACTGACGTTGTATAACATAATCCTACAGGTTCACTTAGTGTACCATTATTTTACCAATTTGCTTTACTAAATGACTCATTACTGTTCAGTCACTGTGCATGCAGATAGACCAAGTACGGTAGGCTACTTAATGAGCCTACCGGTTCACTTAGTGTACCATTATTTTACCAATTTGCTTTACTAAATGACTAATTACTGTTCAGTCACTGAAAGACCAAGTACGGTAGGCTACTGAATGAGCCTACTGGTTCACTTAGTGTTTATTATTTTACCAAATTGCTTTACTAAATGACTCCTTACTGTTTAGTCACTGATAGACCAAGTACGGTAGGCTACATAATGAGCCTATACCGGTTCACTTAGTGTACCATTATTTTACTAATTTACTTTACTAAATGACTCATAACTGTTTAGTCACTGGCCGTAGGCTATTTATTGTGTTACTGGTTAACCTAGTAGGCATATACTTGTTTGTTGACCTACTGGATGACCTAGTACTTGTTTATTTTCTAGTTCACCAAGTGCTCACTAGTAATTACTGGTTCACCCAGTGCTTATCCGCACTGAGCTCCTGGTTACACAGTAGCATATTATTTGGCCCACCTGTATAGTACCTAAGCATGTTGGTTGACCCTTTACTTTTACCCGTATGGTTGGCACGACAACACATTTTACTTTATTGTTTGAAGAATTGTTCCTCGATCTACATGGTTGCTCAATGTGTCAGGATCCTATGTGACTTGTGACACGCATGAAATCACCTTCTTGGTATAATAAGTGCATATGATGTAGTGACACCAAACTGTTGTCAGGATTGATTCTTTATCATTACAGCTACGTGCTACATTTCTGCGCGTTGGCATAAATATGATTATGGGCGATCATCCTTTAATACGATATTCTTCTTTGTAGGTCATTAATCCACGCATACCGTACTCATACATAACATGTATATATAATAAGCAATTTGGATGTATCAGATGTCAATCAATACTCTGGAAATAAATTCTTAGCCAACAAACAACAACAACACACTACACAACATACACCACTACATACAAACAAAAATAATGAAAGGAACCCCCACCCACCCAAGGCCCCCCCCCCTCAGTCCCCCTCACCCGCCGGCATTAACATTGTTCTTTCCTTGCGCTCCGGGTACGGTAGTATACTGATCCTCCTACACCATCCGCATCATATAGCAAAGGAGATAGAGGGGGACAGGGGACAGGGGGAGAGAGGGAGGGAGGAAGATTGGAGAGGGGTCAAACCAATTATGTTCTTCTTTAATTATCTTACTCCCTGACAGATGGGATGTTAAATCTCTATTAGATTCTTTCATATACGTTAGTTGTCGTGATGAAGCAGGCACGTGAGCTGACTTGAGACGGAATATGTCGTGTGACTTGCTTCTTCGTTAGCTTGGCATTACTTGTCTAGCAAAAGTTAAGGTTGATGACACGTTCGATAAACGAGTAGCCTACATATAAGTGCATATGTAGGCTTAACATGCAAACTAGATAACATTAACTATTTTAAGAACACATAACTCGAACGCCCTTTTTATCCCAAACAGTGATAATGTTACTCAATATTATTAGTTATAGTTCAAGTTGTAAGAATTTTCAATTACATTGACTTGGCTTGATGTTACACCCCCTCCTTGAAACTTCTTGTTGCTATATGATATGTATCTCCTCTGTAATAACAAGCTGATTGGACACCAGTCACAGCACGATTGCTGTTTGTATTTTTAGGGGGCTTATAGAGGGTACGCTTTATGGCGGGCCATCAGTCTCAAATCATGGGAGATCGACTTATACCGATTTAAATCGACATATACCAGTTTCCTTCGACTTATACCAGTTTCGATTTAATTTGTCGATTTAATTTGACATATACCAGTTTCATTCTACATATCATCGATTTAAATCGACATATACCAGTTTACTTCGACATATCATCGATTTCTTTTACTTATCATCGATTTAAATCGATGATAAGTAAAATAAATCGATGATATGTAGAATGAAACTGGTTTATGTCGATTTAAATCGATGATATGTAGAATGAAACTGGTATATGTCGATTTAAATCGGTAGAAGTCAATTTCAGCTGCTGGAAACTGGTATAAGTCGAAGGAAACTGGTTTATGTCGATTTAAATCGGTATAAGTCGATCTCCCATGATTTGAGACTGATGACCCGCCATAACGCTTTGCACAAACCGGTGCTGTGGATAAAGGCGGTGGCGTTTGAAGCAATGAGACTTAGCAATCGGGAGGTTCGGGTTCGAAACCCGATATGGTCATAGTAAGGTGGGTTTTTAATCCAATAGCAATCTACGGTTCTCCCATCTGAAATCACTTTCTAAAATTGAAAATATTCCAAAAAATTGGAGTTAAAATATTGCTTTGAAGCCACCCGAGGTGTAAGTTGTAATCCATACGCCCTTGCGGGTTTCTCCCACATTTGTGGTCGCTTAAGCGTCGTAAAAATGAACTGCTGATTATTATTATAATTATTATTGTAAAACCGACTCGTTACGCCTTCCTTTCCATATAAGTAGGCCTACAATGTCACAACTATTTGACCTCAGTTGGTTAATGTTGTATATTGTACCCCAACCAGCTCACTATACCGTATACAGCAAAACATCAAACTTGCCGTAGGCCTATGTGGTATCAGAATAGACTAACACAACATATTGTGAATGTTGCTTCTGAAACCGAACATTTTAACATTATTAAGTTAATATCTCTCTATTAACCTGATTTAAAGAGTATAGAGAATGCATTGATACTTACAGTATTTAAGATAACTCACTATACAAGACCGGAGTGTTTAGCAATCCTTTCTTTAATCCTCTCTACAGTACTTGGCATATCATAATCCTGATGTGCGTCTGGAATAGCACACATTGAAGGCGTTATTCATATATATATATATATATCTATATATATATTCGCAACGAAACCTGTGCAATGCATGTTTACACAGAAGTCGTCCTTAAAAGAATGTATTGTTGAAAAGGGGGGGAAAGTCCAATAGCTTCCAAATACATTTTGCCCTTTGAACCCTAGCTAGCACCGAAGCGTACGGAAGCGTAGAAGGGACATTGCATTGACGAGTTACCGACTTGACAAAACGACAATTATCTGCAAATTGACGAGTTGACGAGATGATAACGTGACAAAATTCAGAAAATTCAAAAAATCTCAAATCCCGTTATCTCGTCAAAACGTCAATTTTCTGAATTTTGTCATTTTGTCGAGATAGTAGTATGTGTGCAACTCGTCAATTTGCAGAAAATCGATGCATTGACGAGATCCGTTATCTCGTCAAAACGTCAATTTTCTGAATTTTGTCATTTTGTCGAGATGGTAGTAAGTGTGCAACTCGTCAATTTGCAGAAAATCGATGCATTGACGAGATCCGTTATCTCGTCAAAACGTCAATTATCTGGATTTTGTCATTTTGTCGAGATGATAGTAAGTGTGCAACTCGTCAATTTGCAGAAAATTGATCCATTGACGAGATCCGTTATCTCGTCAAAACGTCAATTTTCTGAATTAACGCTAGATTTGTCAAAATAAAACCCCAGAAAACGCTAGATATCAGTTTTCGCTTACCGGTACTTATTTATTGTTTTCAATCATTCGTTGCACTGATTCATATGATAGGCAGTCTATTGATCATTTTTAACAACAAGTTAAAAACGGTTTATCGTAATCAGGAAATAATATAAGAAAATTAACTGTGGATTTAACAAACGGACTGATTCAGGCCTAATAAAATCCCCAACGGTATGTAAAGTAGCTCGTTAATAACGTTTACGCGGTATACTATAGCGTAAAAGCCACGAAAACCTGTAAATTGATTTGATTGGGATGTCAAGTGGTAATTTGGTCTCGAAAGTACAAGAAAACAAGTAATTATTTTGTGAATTATCAATTTTGGGCAAAAACGCTAGATTCCGCCAAATTTGAAAAAAGTGCACACTAGAACCGTAGAAAAGTAAAAAAAAATCGCTAGATCTATAGTGTAAAAACGCTAACTCTGGTAACAATTGTTCAGCGTTACATATTTGTGGTGATTGTTTGCTTTATGTTTTTCTGATTGATATGGGCTGCCAAAATCGAGCGGAAAAGATACAATCGGCCAGATTTGAGATAAAAATTCATGTCAAAAATATTGATGTAAGTATAGACCTCGGCAGGCTCGGCTACTTCAAAATAAAAACCTTTCGGGAAAGTACTATGAAATACGAAGATCGTACAACTGTTTGAGTAAGCAAAATCTGCTGTTGTCCTATTTAGAATTTTGTGCATATTCCGTTGGTGGACAGATGGAGGATATACAAAATCCCACTTTCACATAAGGTTTGCAATAAACATGCCGGATTAAATCATGAATAGATGTAGGGTCAACAGAGTAGTGGACTTCCTAATAAAATTTTAGTTCTTCTACTTTGCCCAGTTAGACTACATATTTTAGACAATATTTGAGTTCTTTATGGACTCACTCACAACTTTTCACTCTCCCTTCGCACTAGGTATCGCCTCCGCTAGCCAACACAACGAACGTAAAATTAATTCAAAACACTGCCCCCCCCCCCCCCCAAACCCCTTTTTTTACCAAGTGATTTGTGTGTTGGGTTTAAGCGTAGCCGACATGTTTTCATAGCGGCATTTCAAGTTTGAAGTAGTGATAATGCCGAGTTTAGATACATGGATGTTTGTTATGGCCAAGTGCGTGGGATTTCCTATAACAGCCCGCGACACTCATTTCGAAACTGCCGTTACGGAAGTCGAATTTCCCCTTGGGTATATGAGTGACTCTTAGCGAAAGTAAAATTATTGTCTACGCTAATTCGCACTAGTACCCATACATATAGGCCTAATATATATACTTAAATAACGTCATGAATATACGAGCACGAGTAGGCCTAATTGTAAGGTGACATTTTGGAGGGTTGGGACGAGTACATGTATGGTTCGCTATACTTTGATGGAATACGATAATAGTCTGTTTATTAGTCATATATGAACAAATCAAATGAATAAATTACATCGATATCGCTCATAGCTGTTCTGTATGTTTGCAATGTGTAGGTTATATCTCTTAAAGGGTGTGAAGACTCGCGCAAAAAGAAACGTCTAATGCCGGTAATCTGACTTAGTTTCGAATGAGGTGTAACAGAAGTGTTATACACCACCATCGATCCTATAAATACACACACAGTTTGCTACCGTCGGTAATTAGACACTAGTTTACAGACAGTACATACAGCTGCGGTCAATACACACAGCACAGTGTACAAATGATACAGCGATGGACATCTCAGGTCCAGCTAAAGATAACAAGGTATCACGTTTCATTACTGTCTGCATTTTGCAGCGACAAGAGAAAAACTTCGCTTGCAAGCAACGGAAAGTTAACTTTTTCAGAGCGCGGCACGCGATTTGGGGCGAGTCTTCAATGCCTTTAACTGTTTGTACAATTGGCTAATATGAACACAGTTGATATACAAGAGATACAAAATGTTATGTGGATATACTGACCAGACTATAGTATCACTACACGCCCGTTTCTATTAAATTTACAGCAATGACAAATATTGCTTATGGATCGATTTATATGAGTACGTTAATGAACAAGTTAAACCGAAACCTTCAACTGTATCCATTGTCATTACAGTACCGTTTACTATAATTTACGTCCATTATACTCCGTGTCTAATTCGCACTGTTTAGGTTATGGTCAATGTTCCACACCCCATCCCTTCCTGTTCCGTGCATCTGCCTCAATCAACTTTGTGTCCTTCCCTTCATCGGAAGTTTTGGATAATTTCAAGCTTTTTCTCACTCATATATAGAATACGTATGTGTTTAAAATGTCTTTCTTGATCATATACCAGAAGCAGAACAAGAATTGATGAGCATATCGCATCAGTAAAATTGCCAAAATATTGACGTTACGCGACCATCAATCAATCAATCAATCAATCAATCAATCAGTAGACATTTATATAGCGCCAAAATCAACAGAAATTGTTCAAAGGCGCCAATACCATAGCGTGTACAACTTATAGCCTTGGTCATTGGTAACTTGTCACACCTACACACCAAAGTGTGCTCAATTCAATCAATCTCTCCTGGGGCACCACAGTGCACCACAACCTCGTGTCCCCCGGGGACTTCCCATAGGGTGCAGCCACAAACCGGCGCAGTCAACTATATTTACAAGTTACCTCGCAAGTCCCCGTTTATACACCTGGGTGAAGAGAGGCAATGGAGATATAAAATACCTTGCCCAAGGACACAATGTAATGATCTGGCCAGGGCTCGAACCTGTTATCCTTAGATCACCAGTCCACTGCCTTAACCACTTGACCACAACGCTCTCTCACCAGTGCCTAAGCAATGACGCCGGTCCTCATGGACTGTAAAAAGATATTTATCACTCTATTTCAGTATTACTTTTACCTTTTCACGACTCGCAGCCCATATCAGTTGACAACAAAATCCTCTTTTCACCCTCTTTACCAAGGATCTACTTGAGAGTGCAGGGTGGGGGGGGGGGCGGACAATATAATTTGGTACCATGTAGGGCAGAGACATCAGCACCCGATTACCATAACATGCAAAAATGTATGTTTTAGCATTAGTAATAATTTGTGAACAATATACTACCAATATTTTGGAGAGGATTCCAAACTCTATAGTATGCCTATTATACATCACGTAAGTTCCTGAAGTAGTAATTTTGGCCTGTAAGAGACATTCTTCAATTGGGAATAAGTTTATTACCCCCTCTAATAAGGTGATCAGAATAGGTTTCAAAAGGAATAGGTTACTTTTATCGTTAGTTGACTAGTAAACTTACATGACTATGCTGAGGCGTCTGTATAGATATGGATTCTTGGTATAGTGGGTGTTCCAGTTTGCAAAAAGATCTGTCGCAATTGTCCATTAAACGTAAACATTATTGAAATTATTAGAAATTAATTATTAAAAAAAGAATCCTTTAGGAATTTGTTTTATGTTTATAGAAGTGCATCCGCTAGTGTGCATCGTCTCGACTTACTTGTGCGTCCACCCAATGCATGTATACAAGCAATACAACATCAACAATGTGTAAGACTTCCTTGCAGTATTAGTTACATAAATAAAACATGTATATTATTGTTGCTATCTTTTAATTGACTATAGCGCCATCTATTTAGTCTTCAAATCGATTAGCCAACGAAGCTTATCAAAAAAGATGATAGATTCTTCCGCTGTTGACCTGCAGGCTTTAGAGTTTACATTGAGTTTTATTTGGAAATGTTCTTAGTTTTATAATTTGTGATGCCATTAATGTTAAATATCTTAAGTTTTAATCGATGCTACGAGGATTTGAAATAAGTGAAATTACAAATATAAAGTAACAACCCTTCACAGAGGTGGATTATATTCCATGCATATATAACTATATCACATTTCAAGAAAACACACTAAACGAACTAAACAACGGCCCGAGCTGCATGAAACTGACTGAATTTCTTAGTGTTCTTCTAACTTCTCCGATTGTGACGTCATATCTCAATACGATCCGCGAACTACTTGGTTACTTGTCTTTATCAATCCAATCGTAACCTTCAGACTATTCAGAATTACTAAATATTAAATGTTTAAGTTGATTCCTTTACATAGATTTATTCATAATAACCGAGCAGTCTGTATCCACCCGATACACACAGAGAACACAGTTAGCCTACTACTGTAAATTTTAAAGTTTTGTACCGTAGTAAGAACTGGATCATGCTATAAATCGGTAGCATGTGCTATTAGGATTACAGTAAGAACTGAGGATATGTGTAATTCCAACAAATACAGTTGTTTGGGATTTATTTGGATTACACATATCCTCAGTTCTTACTGTAAACCTAATAGCACATGCTACCGATTTATCAGATTTGTCAGCACGATCCAGTATTTATTGTGGTACAAAACTGTAAGATTTACAGTAGTTACTGTAATCTCTGTGTGAATCGGCTGCTGTATCACATATTCTATAACAGTGTTTGTTGTTGTTTCTTCAATAGGCGTTTGATAGGTTGCTCCTACATACATTGCATGCCCACTGAACCTATTGTGTGTTATTTCATGTGGATTTCCAGTGCTTCTTAACAATCGATGCGCTTATTATCTTTACCATGCAATATTTATAATGACTGGCAATATTATAAAGCATGTATATGATTAATCTGACTGTTCATTGTTCATTTGATATTCATGCTGTAAATATGTACCAATGGTTGAAATACCCCGCCCCCCCCCACTTCCCTCTTTTAACCTCTCCGCTGTCGCCCAAACAAGCCGATAATATTTGACAGCTGCTCGGAACGGGACAGAATTATTTGGTAAGGACTTTTATCACTTTTCTCACCCAAGATTTTACAATGTAGCGTATCATGTATACAATATTAACAAACTTTCCTGTACCCGACAGTAACAGTTTTATTAGACAGTCCTATTCCTCACCTAAGATTGTGTTGTCGTTGAGGTATTTGTCTCTCTTTCCAACCAATACTCATATATAGTACAGTAACTACACTGTTCATGTTTCACAACCGTACATCAGTAACTACTGCGCTGTGTTCGTAACACGGTAACATGTGTTACAGGTGGCAAGATTTTCTTACTGCAAATTTAAAAATTAAAAATTAAATTTTTAAAATGCAAAATGTTAAATGTAAAATT
>KN883370.1:63473-82453 GCA_000934455.1 Apostichopus parvimensis | reverse complement strand
CCCCCCCCCCGCTCGCTACGCCCCTGGAGACCAGAAGACTGCCGACTTCTCTCTCTCAGGTCCGTTTTGTTTACAGGAGGCTGCTCACTACTCTCTTCCAGGTCACTAATACATTCCTCGTCTTTATCTTTTGCTAATACCCCAGTATTCGCAGGTCTCGATTCACTTTCCTGTGCTTCATAAGTCGTTGGTTTCTCTGTGTCCTCATAAGTCGTTGGCTTGTCAATTGAGTTCTCGATTTCTGTGTCATCATTAATTGTTTCCGTGTCGTCCTTTTCATCGCAGTGGTAACTGGTGTGGCCCAGCTTGTTGCATTTGTAACAAAGGATTTCAGGGCAGCGGTTCCTTGAATGCCCTTGTTGACCGCACTCTCTACACGTATATTGGGGGCACTCTCGCATTATGTGATCATCTGATAAGCAGAGATTACACACCCGTGATTGTCCATTGTGCTTTAATCTTAAGTGAGTTCCCTCTATAGTGATTGCGTACGGTAGAGACTTTACACTGTTTGGTAATTCGAGTCTAACGTATCTGATGCCATTTTCTGTGTTGGGGTAGTCTTCGTAATATTTACGTACCCATAGGGATCTTAGTCTACATCCATATTCTTCAAATTTTCCGGAAATTTCATTATCGGTAATGTACATTGGGACTCCAAAAACACTTACGGTTATTATGGTCTTGGTCACTCCCATGATGTCACATACCTCATTCCCTATTTTTAATCAAGTTTCTTGAATAAGTTCTGCATCTTCTTTGTTTTTTACTGTTAAGATCCACTGTCCTTGAGTCTTAACACACCCGAGAAAATTTTTCTTTCCAATGTCGTTGGCCAAAGACTTCAATATGTCCGTAGAATTAAAATTAGCATCAACAAGCTTCACACTGTTGGTTTTCAACACGAAACTATTTGGCGGCATTTTCGCGGATCCGGTACTCATTTTGTGAGATAAAGCCTGGCGCCAAGTGGCGCCTTGGCCCTTGTATCGTTTGAAAAAACTTGTACAAATTACATCAATGTTATGCCAAATTCGTAATAAAATCCTCCTGTTTCACAGGATAATGTCAAATGCCTCAGAATGAGGCCAAACAAATGCACGAAAGACAGAAAATAAGTAAATAATCGAGAGCCGTTGAAGAGATGTTTCCGCTCTGATGTAAATGCAATAGTATGCAATCAATGCAATCAATAATAGTCTACTCAATCTATACTTTCTCCTCGTTCTGAAAACAAAGCTTGACTAACACAACGTAGATTTAATTGGTTTTAAAGGACAAAGCACATTTATACATGCACCAGAAAGGCTGTCTTTCAAAGGATCCATTCAAAGGATGCAGGAGAAATTCACATGTACAGCTGCAATTGTGTTTGAAGTACGCCTACATATATATAGCATGCAAAGACTTACAGAATTCGTTGAGTGTTGCTTTATAAATAATTGTCCAGTCCATGTTGTTACAATGAATGTTTTTGTATAGTTTTGTTTTTGTTGTAACGGTGGCGCAACTACATATACTTTGGGAGGCTTTATCACCCCTCCTTCCCACAGAAAAAGGAAATTCGGGGGTGGGGGGGGGGGATTCCCCACACTGGTAGACAGAATCTTATAAGAAAGTTGTTGTGTATGCAGTACATAAACGTGTAACATGTACGCATATTATGTGCAGTATACGATGTTCTTCAACGTTGTTTCCGAAAAGTTACAAAATATAGAGCACCATTTATATCAAAAACTTTTGACCAAACTCCCCCCCTTTTTTTTTTGCTCTCAAAATCCGTCAAAATTTTATGTAGGCTATTATATATATATTTCATTTTCAGAAGAAGAAAAAAATGTTTGAAATTTCGAGACAAAACTTCACAATTCTGAGGTAAAGTGTCAACATGTCGAGATATCTTCACATCGAAGTCTCGACATAAAATTTGTTAGAATTAATTTTGTGTTAAAAATTTCGACTGCGTGCAATTAACGCAGTTTTATTACTCTCGGCATGGGTTCCAGCAATTCTTGAATTTCAGCACGAGTTGTTCGTGGAGTTGTGCCAGAATCAACATCGGTATCGATTTCGTTGCCGCTGAAACTAAGCTGCCCGCACTTTCACACTGTCTCACCATGGTCTGACCAGGGTGTTGTTATGACGATGGATGGAAGGCTTTATGTCCTTTGTTAAGATGCATTGTTATGGGAATCCTCCTTTATCCAGTGTAGTCGAGTGGTCGAAAGTAAAACGCCTATGCATGTATACATTGACCTGCATAGGGCAGCTGTTTAGATCACCACGCCACTGTAACTGTGGACTTAAACTTACAGTGTTATCGATGTATCTACACAGAGAGAAGACCACACTGGAAGTGTAATAAACAGGCAAAATACTTATCACCTTAACCATGTAAGTATAACAATGATAAACAATCATTTTCTCATCTCTTTCTTATTGAAACGTTACTAAGGTGCCGTATAAAGATATGTTATAAGATCCAGGCGCGGCGGAACGGGAAAATTATTGGGGGGGCTAATGTGTGGAGACTATCTAAGCGGAGCGCCACCATCGGTTGGCGCGGAGCGTACAGGAAAATTTTGGGTTTTTCAAACCCCCAGATGGCCGGAAACGGCACTTCCCGAGTGTTTTATGCTGCGAATACCTAGCCCTAAAATATGGGTCTCAAGCCTTCAATTTCTCAAATTGCACGTAAAAATCTGTAAAAACATTGTAATTTGTATATTCGATGGTGTTTTTAAGAGAGTAGCTATACTCGTAGTGTACTCGCAAAGACGTTTTTGAGTGTAGTAAATTACTCCTTGCAATTAAATGCAATAATTAAATAAATGTCATAAGAAAAAACAGAAAGCATTTCTTAATGTCAACAAATGGGTAATTCCAAAACCATGTGCAGTTGCCAACAAATTTCTATGAGCCAAGCACTGTCACGAATGCATGTACCCCCAGCATTTACTAAAATTATTACACCTATATAGTATACGTGTGCATCGGACAGATCGACAAGTATGCATTGAAAAATGGGCAGATGCACGTTTCGGAGCCTTGGTAAATATTGGGGGGTCTCATCATGCATTTGCCCCCTCAACTTTTTCATTGGGGGGCTGAGCCCCCCCAAGCCCCCCCCCCCGGTTCCGCCGCCACTGATAAGATCTATTTCTGCAAATTTTGCTGCAATTCATCATTTTGCTTTACAAGATATAAATTGAAATGATGACATTCTGTATATATGTTGCGAGCGTCATTTAACCATTTTGTTGCAAATTGTTGACATGATGACATTCTGATGCTACCGTAATCCGATTCGTCATTTTGTCGTAAACTGTTAAATTGATGACATAATAATAGTAATTCAGTTCAGTTCAGTTAATATATTTCGCATATACATATACATAGACATACAAAACAGTGCAGTAATGGTATATACAGGATACTAGAAAAAAAACATAAAATGTTTATCAACGCTAGTACCCCTAAAGAAAAAGAAAGAAAATAACAGAACAAAGTAAGAAAGAAAAACAAAGTGTACAAAACAAAATTGACAATAATATCAATCACGGTACTTGGAAGTTAGATAACTTTTTAGTTTATACTTAAATGAAGCAAATGATTTCGAATGTCTAATACCAGTTGGGAGATTATTCCATATTTTATAACAGTAATTGTTTAGCAGAAACTTTCCATGTTTAGAGCGGTGTCTAGTGACAGAGAATAGTACATTTGTTCTCGTGACGTTTGGGATATCTGACCCAAATCATGGGTGTACAATATTTCGAAAGACACGAGGCAGTGCATTGTTAACGTATTTGTAAGCAAAAGTACACATTTTGAAAATATGAACATCGTTGACTTTGAGGACACCAAGAGTACTGTGCAGAGTATTAGTAGGAAAACGCCAGTGGTTGAACGTGATCATTTTTAGAATTCTATTTTGTAGAACTTGTGAAGGCTTTAGAACGGAAATATTGGTCATACCATAGGTTTCCACACCGTAGGATATTCTAGAGTAGACTAGTGCATAGTTAATCTGGAGAGCGACGGTGAGTGGAAGTGAACATCTAAGGCGATAGAAAAACGCCTGTGTACTTGATAAGGCTGTTGCAAAGGCCATCTATATGTGGCTTGAAGGTCAGTTAATCATCAATAAGAATCCCCAAGTATCTGGCACAAGTTGTTCTACAGATCTGAGTATTTTTAAGAGTAAAGGAATCTGGGCAGGGATGGAAATCATGCTCTCTACAGTGAAATACTGTGTAGTTGGTTTTGCCAAGGTGTAGTGTAAGTTTGTTTGCGTCAAACCAATATTTTAGTTTCCCTAAAGTCAATTTGGCCTTGGACTGAAGGTTTACACAATTTGTGTCATGGACAAGCACGTTGGTGTCGTCAGCAAAGAGCCTCAGATGATCGTTAGGAATTACGTTACTACTATCGTTAAAGAGGTTATGAAATGAAAAAAAAAATCTTTATCATCGTATTCTGTACACTCGTAGCTTTCCAATGATACCCAATTTGTGTCAAACGAAGCTTGCATTCTCGAGGAATAAACGGTCAAAAATTCGAGGGTAATAAAAACTTTCTAAAAATTGTTGTATTTACGGTAACGCGGCGTGACGTCAGTCGAGGAACTCAGCTCACTTCCGAGACGCTATGTTTACATTCTTAAACGTCTGAGAACAAACACCATTATACTGTTGCAGTGCTCCGTAGTAATTGAGATTTGGTGTTTGGAGTTTGTTTTTACGTAAATCTATCTCGTAAATGTTAAAAATGCCGAGCCGATATGTGGTATCAGGTTGCTCCACCACAAGTAAAGACGGATTTCTCCTGCAAGCTTTTCCAAAAGATGACAGAAATCGAAGAATTTGAACACGACTCGCTCAAAACACTACACACAACGTTACGAGTGCCTGTAGGCCTATACTGTTGCCAAATTACTTGTTATGACCATAGCCTAGGCCTCCTTGATACAGCAAATGACGATTTTTTTTATGGTTACCTAATATTTCGCACAAATTTTAAAGCCAGTTGGTTTTAGAACAATCAATACTAGATCTGCAAGTTTTCTTTTGTGGTAAAATAAGAAATAACAATGGTCCCAACACTGACCCCTGAGGAACGCTTTTCAATTATTCTTTCAAGTAATTTGTTGAAACAGGGTAATAAGCTAATATATAGGGCGATAGTTTTCAGGAAGTTTGTGATCACCTTTATTAAAAATCGAGACAACCTTAGCTACTTTAAGGCCATCAGGGTAGATACCAAAGGAGAGCGCAAGATTGAAAATATAAGACAAAATGGGGACAATGACATGACAAACTGATTTCAAGACATTAGGATTGATTCCATCAATACCGGGAGATTTACCATCTTTCAAAGAGCTGATCCCTTTGAGTATTTCTTCATCGGTAACAGGATAAAGAAAAATGGTTTGCGGCGAACCAGTATCCATAAACTGGTTAGCGTCAGAGTTGCAGTGAATATTTTCTCCAAGTTTTTTTCCTACATTTATGAAGTAGTCGTTGAAAGTGTTGGCAATACCAACGTCATCACTAATCGATCTATTGTTGTGGACAAGGGTTATTAATGACTGGACTATTCTTCCTTTTCCTATTTAGGAGTTCGTTTAGTGTAGCCCATGTTTTTCGAGGAGAGAATTTATTAGCATCAAGAATACTTCTGTAATAGGAAGAGTTAGCATATCTAATAGATTTGTTATGGGTGCATCTATACTTTGAAAGATTTGCACGTCTTTCAGGAGACTGATGATCAATATACTTACGATAGAGAATATTTTTGTGACAAATTGACCTTTTAAGACCCGCTGTTACCCATGGTTTGTAATAATTATAATACAGTTGTTATATATAAAGCGCAACACACAACAAAGTCTATAGATGCGCTGTACCGCACACAACAAACATGTATAGGCTACACACAAAAATAATACACTGTAGAGGCCGGGTGTAGTACAGCAGCTGCAAGGCATACCATACATACATTAACATAACAAAAAAAGGGTAAGTGCACATAACAATAACACCAATAAGATGGCATGCATAGCTTATAGTATAAGTCTTACACTACATACCATACCCTACAACACTACAACCGTGAAAATATATGAGTCTTGAGGACAGTTTTAAAGTTATTAACATATTGAGCACATTTTGACATGCTCTGGGAGACTTTTCCAAAGAAAAGCCGAAGCATATTGAAAGGCAAGGGCGTAGGAACCGGGGGCTGGGGGCGCCAGCCCCCCAGTGAAAAATATGGTGGGGCGGGAGTATCATTCCGCCCCCCCCCCGCTCCGCAAGTCAGAAAACCCCATTTTCATTCCAAATGAGAAAAAAAATCTCATTTGAAGCACCAAATTGCATCTAAGGCCAGGTGAAAATGCAAAATTATTTACAAAATGGAGTGGGTGTTGAAGTGTGCTATATTGCACCAAATTGCATCTGAGGCCACCTGAAATGCAAAACAAATCCAAAGGTGAGGGGGGACACCCCCTCCCCTTAGACCCCTCCCCCAGGCCGGCCATCAGTCTTCAGCCCCCCACTCAAAAGTACCTTCCTACGCCACTGTTGAAAGGAACCGCGTTGGCAGTATGATTTTGTGGATACCTGGTGTGATACCAGTAACGACTTTGTACTAGACTTTCGACGGCGCGCTGGAGTGTAGTTTTACACAAGACAACTCAAATAACAAGAAGCGATGCCATGAATACAAGATGATGTATATGTACATATATCATTCGATCATAGGCGATCGATTTATCGATTTGCTGCATATTGTTAAATAGATGGCACTTGATAAATAATAATCCTGATGTCATTTTGCAGTGAACAGTTAAATTCTTTACTTACCGGATTCAAGGCACCTAAAACGTTTCCATCCTTTCTCTCTCGTTGCTGTATACAACTTATCATGCAATTTCCACGGTCAATAACATCTTGTAAATATTCAAAACTATTGGAATGTATAGGAAAATATATCAGTTTATTACAGTTAGGTCCAACCGCTATTACACTTAGCGACTATACAGTATAACATTTAGGATAATTTATTACACTCTTGCATTCCACAGAAAGTATATATATATATATATATATATATATATTCGTGACATGCTGATATCGAGGTGCATATAAGCTAATATTAGTGTTCTATATAAACCGCGGCGGCGACGGAAGACTGACTGTCAGTTAGGAACATATATCAAAGATATTTTTGGCTAGAATAGGATTCGAACCACTAGTGGGCGCCAGGGTTATACTACCAACCGTAGCTATAGCCTGCCCTGATAATTGGTGGCGATCCCTGTGTAGCCACTTCTTTGCTGGTGGCGCCAGCTAGCCAGAATCAACAGCACTGTAAGTGTGCCTCATCATGTTTATTCAGTGTGTGAGGTCATGCCCTCTGTTTGGTCATTCCTGCATGTGGCATTGAGAGTTCCATGACCTCACTTGCATTCCAGATCTGCGTAGAGTCAGTTGTGTGACCAGATACCTTAAATATATACACCTAATACTATACCAGTAACTTGTGCCAGGGTGTGGCAGCCTGTGCAATCCATATCCATACTGTGTGACTTTGTCACGGGATTTGCGTTTCAATGAGAGTAAAGGATACTAAATAGGTACGTTTTAGTTATTGCGGTTTATGGAGTTTTAAATGTGTAATTGTAGAATCTATTTGAGTTGCGTCTTTGAGGTTTGCGTTGTATTTTCTAGTCTTTATGTGTTACTTGTATGTTTTGTGATGCTTGCAATTTACTGATTATTTTGTGATATATTTGTATATATTTTTGTAGTTTTCACGGATTGAATAGATGCGTGCGTAATCCAGTAGAAGCCTTAGTGTCCTCCTTACTCGTTTACATCTCTACAACACCACGGATACAAGCACCTTGCTCTCGGTGTGATCAGGGATCAAGCATGTACCTTTCAGCCGGATGTACACTACCCTAAGCTTGGTATATGGTTCCCTGAAGGCTAAAGAGGGTGGCGTTATACAATATCGTTAATGTGATTCACCTTTCCTATTATATTTTCAGATATAATGGCTAACAAAATAACCCTTAGGCCTACGTCACCTCTGGTTTCTAGCCTGCTACTATTTGGAGTTTTTCTTTCAATTCTTATAATCTACAACATCTCCTCCGTGAAGAATGAAAACCCGGCACGGAACCCCTTCCGTGCTATCCGAAATGGATTGCAAGACATTTTAAACGCCGATCCTGAGGACGGGAAGAAAGAGGGCGCTACGGAAAGCAAAATCCAACAACAGGGTTAGGTTTCTTTCTATTGATCCTCAAATGATACCTAATGTATTCACGAATGACGACAGAAAAGGATGGGGGTGGGGGTATATATGATAAGGATGTATCTTAATTCTCCACAATATTTCTGTAAGACAGAGCAACATTCTTTCCCCTTCCCTACCTCTCTTCACCCAATCTCGGCACTATACACATATTGTTCGTAACGTATGAGGTTTTTGAAAAAAAGATCATCGAAAAAAATGGTGAAAGTATTGTGCAGGTACTATCGCTTGATGTCAACATTTGGGGGGAGGGGAGGGGGAGGGGGGAGGGGGCGTCAATTGTATGTCCCCGGACTTTCAGACAAAGCTATGGTAACCTAAGGCTAGGCTAAGTAATTATATGATATACCTAACTATAAGTGTGCCTAATATGCTAAGTATTTGTTTTGGATAGTACCGGCCTGTTGTGTTTGTGATTGCGTTTGCGAGCATGTATTGTCAGGTACAGTATCTTCTTGAGATGCAATAAATTTGGACGCGTTGTTTTCTGATTGGTTATGGAAATCAATGTGTCTTCTCTTTACTTGAGCTTCTCTTTACCTATGTATGTATAATCTCGTCCATTTTCATCTGAGTTAAAGAAACCGTCTCCAAACAGTCCATGATTGTAGAATTACACATACAGAGGATGAACTGACTAGTTACATCTGTTTCTTATTCGTTCCTTGCAGATCACTGTATCTTAAACAGAAAGTTCATGCCCAAGGGGAGCATGCCATTGATACTACTCCTCAGTTTTCCTGGTTCTGGTAACACCTGGGTCAGGTATTTACTCGAGAGAGCGTCAGGCATTTACACCGGAAGTGTCTTCAATGACGTAGGCACGGGTGACGATGGTAAGTTCTAAAAATCTCTTCTTAATTCACTGTTATTTGTTTTTACATTTTGGGACACATCCTTTGGGCCTGAATTTCTGTGGCAAGTATTTTTGGGACCCAATTGAGCCCACATTTTCTTGGGGGCAATTATTGGAGGCATATATATTTTTAAGCCACTTTGTTTTGGGCCAAACCATTTTTGGACCATTTAAGGTGCACAATTTGATCGGGCCCAAGGTTTTGGGGCAGGGGCCAAAGTTTTAAAATTGCAATAACTCCACAACCTTTAAGTAGATTGTATCCAAAATTTGGAATACAGTTGTTTATTAATAGCTGGTACAGGTGGGCATAAATATTATGATATTGGGTGATGACATACAACACTTTAATATTCTAGTAAGCATGGAACCATAGTGCCCGTTGTGCTCTAGTTGATTTCGGAGGCAAGAGGAAAAAATATACCGGAAAACAGTTCATTTAGTGTATATAACCATCGCTCATAAATGAATTTTTCTCTCAATTGTTTTTAAAATGGAGAACCGGGATACCAAACTATATATGTTGATGCCAAGTTTTGATATGAAGGAATGTTCAAAGATTTATAATTGTTTTGACTGGAATAAACAAACCAGGGATTTATTACATTGTGAACTGCATTCGATGAATCCCCACAACAGGTTAAAAGTACGGTTATAGTGTTTTAAAGGAATTCATCGTACATTGCCCGCACTTTTTGCTTTCATCCTTAAAACAAACAAGTATTTCCATATAGTGGTTAATTGTGGTAATATTTCATATTTTCAAGTCATAATAAGGGAACATCACATGTAGGCAGTGTATAGCTTCTATAGTGTATGGGTGCAGTATTCAACATCTTCGGCGTTAAAATACAACAGCACAACCAAAGGATATAGGTGGTATATAGAGTATGGTTTTCATAACTATTATGATTTCAAGCTATTCACTTTCCAAGTATACGGTATGATGCGTGCATATCTCGAATACTCCATTTAGGCCATTTGGCTTCTCACTGTCCAGGGTTTAGGCCCTACATCGGCCCTACATCATGCTGGTCCTATGGTTTGATCAAGTTACAATTATTAATTATGCATAAAATGATACATAAACAGCAGAACATCAATGGGTGGCATCCAACTGACTCACTAGCGTTTCTTCTGGACAAGTTTGGGAAATGCACCAAATATACAGGATATACGAAGCCATAAAAGTTTAATGGGTTTTTTTATACCGAGACTTGTATGAGGCTTTTCTGACGCGCTCACCGATTGGTGGCTGTGCATGTACTCAACTAAATTAGTCCAATCACTTTCATCGATCAGCCTTTTGGTATTTAAAAGGTCATTTCCACAAAGAAGCGGTGTAGAAATAAAACACGTGACATCTCCTATACACAGATGGATGGTTTTTATCAGTCTACAGCATATATAAATTTTATGCTTAGTTATCCTTTTAAACAATATTTATAATACGCGATGGGTAACATTCTTTTCATTAATTCTTCAAACCTCAGATAACGCCATCTTTCGAGCGAGTAAAGTTTGTTCAAAGACGACACTAGTTGTTAAAGCCCACTCGCTCAATGTGAAGCAATGTCATATCGACGGAGCAATCATCCTTGTAAGGAATCCTTATAGTGCCATTTTAGCGGAATTCAATAGACAGAGCAGTGATAAGACTAGCAACGCACCTATATCAGCTTTTCAAAGCAAAGGTAAGTTGAAAACGCTTTTGTTTATTTTTACTGTTTTTAAAGTTAAGAAGGAAAAAATGAAGCTTAAATATGATCATTTTGCAGATTGTTACAATTTGTCATCAGCCTGGATCACCGTATAGTTTCATTTTAACTTTTGTTCGTTATTATTGTCACAATAATCCGAATAAGTCTTTTCATAAGCTGGAATTACGAATTAGCCCCAATTAAATGCTTGGTCTTGGATTATTCACCGAAGCAATGTGTAAGCCATGAATAACAAGACACTAAATTTACGTGAACAATGCATGGATTCGTCCCTTTACCACATCAATAATCATTGTACAAAGGGATCAAGTCTACCTTGGACAATACCTTGTATTATTATGGGCAAGCCTATTTTCTTCAAAACTGGTTAACGTTAAGAAAGAAGGTAATGCTGTCTTCATGTTACAAAAGATTAAACCGAGCTTCTTTTTGTTCCGTTTTTCTTTCTCTCAGCATGGAAAAAATTTGCAATAGAGGCATCGTCGAATTGGTCGCATAAAATAGGAACACAACTCGAGAAGATTCCCAATCGAATGATACTGTACTACGAAAACTTAGTGCAAGATACGAACTTAGAAGTTCACCGGATGTTAGAATTTTTGAAAGTGACTCCTGACGAAAACAGAATACGGTGTTTATTTGAAAACGCAACCGGAAGCTTTAAAAGAAAACACAGGAAACGTGACTTTAATCCTTACTCATCGGAGATGAATGATACCATCGACAGTGAGATATTAAAGTTAAGAAAGATCATGAAAGAATATGGCTATATTTTACCACCGTACGAATCTTATATGACTTGAAAGTATCTGCATGTTTACGGTTACAGATGGATGGTTGCACGTACATTTCTAATTTACATATTCATTTAAATATGCACAATCTGAGTGACAAACCAGTGTGACCAAAGCGTATTTCATGTTATGAGAGTATGTTGTCGGCGGCGACATAACTCGTTTTTCGAAGCTATCCCTGCGGAATTGTTGCTTGTATAGGGACGAAGTCCTAACCGTGTCACGACTTGTTATGGTTATGATTGCATGCATGCTGGGCAGAGGCATATATAAGCATATTACCCTTACAGATATGTCCACTTTGGACGACTTTACGGTTCTCTAATAAGATAATATGATTACTTGTTCTTAATTATTTTCAGAGCTACCGTAGATAATTGGTATGGTGACCGTGGGTTAATGGCGTTTGATGACCGTAGGTAAACGGCGTTTGGTGACCGTAGGTAAATGGCGTTTGGTGACCGTAGGTAAATGGCGTTTGATGACCGTAGGTAAATGGCGTTTGATGACCGTAGGTAAATGCGTTTGATGAAGGTATAGGTTAATGGCGTTTGGTGACCGTAGGTAAATGGCGTTTGATGACCGTAGGTAAATGGCGTTTGATGACCGTAGGTAAATGGCGTTTGATGACCGTAGGTAAATGGCGTTTGGTGACCGTAGGTAAAAATGGCGTTTGATGAAGGTATAGGTAAATGGCGTTTGGTGACCGTAGGTAAATGGCGTTTGGTGACCGTAGGTAAATGGCGTTTGATGACCGTAGGTAAATGGCGTTTGATGACCGTAGGTAAATGGCGTTTTGGCGTTTGATAACGGTATAGGTAAATGGCGTTTGGTGACCGTAGGTAACTGGCGTTTGGTGACCGTAGGTAAATGGCGTTTGGTGACCGTAGGTAAATGGCGTTTGGTGTGACCGTAGGTAAATGGCGTTTGGTGAAGGTATAGGTAAATGGCGTTTGGTGACCGTAGGTAAATGGCGTTTGGTGACCGTAGGTAAATGGTGTTTTGTGACGGTATAGGTGAATGGCGTTTGTTCATATAGACCCTACGCTCACATCATTTTCACTTCGTCATTATAGATAAAATGGTGTCTATGGAACATTTTTTCCTGTTATTCCACGTTAATTTGTACCACTTAACACGTTTGCTAACAAACCCACCTATATCCGATATTCTGTATTGTATCGATTAAGAAACAAATTCTTGCCCTGTGAATTTCCTTCTCATTTATGTTACTGTAAAGTTCCTATTTTGATTCCTTGCCAGAGGCAGAAGGAATCTATGCGATGGTAATGGCGTGTGTGTGTGTGTGTGTGTATGTAACAGTGTGTGTATGTATGTGACACTTGCTTGTTAACACGGTAACTCAACAATGCTTTGGCAGCAGGTTGTAAAAATATTGTACAGTGTATAAACAATATCATGTAACAAATTTCATTCATAACAATTATTCAAGGGATGGTTGCTAGAAGAGCTGATTGGCTAACTCAAAATTGGTAAAAGAAAATGATATTGTATTCATACATCTATATGTATCTATATTTCACATAGGGAAGACTGTCCTTTCTCGATATTGAAACTTTTTGGACTAAAAATTCTATACCGTCAAATCTTTACCAGTGAATTAAATGGTTGATGCCTACAAGTGAGTGCTACAAATAAGACCTGGAAATATCTGGTCTTTTCTGGTTCTCACTTAATGCTTGGACAAATTTAACTCACTTGCTCTACATTAGTCAGATAATTATTTATTTTGAATTGTGAGCACAATGTATGGCAAGGAATCACATGTGAGTCAATTGGCTCTCTGGTTGGCTTTGATGACGTGACGTCATTTTGTTTCCTCCTTTTGTTTTCTTCTTTTCTTGGCATCTTCGCAACTTTGCATTTCGATTCCTCTGACGTGTATTAATGATGCCAGGTACTCCAAATTGTGTTAATATGTTGCTGTATATTTGTTGTGATGAAAAATGAGAAGTTAAAATTTAGAGTTAAGGCGTATTGTTTACGTATTGTGTATGTGATTAAGTAAATATAATACTTGATAACAGAACACGTGCCTTGATTTAGCTTGTTCTTTTTTTTTAAATGTTTCAAAAACAGCTTCTTTAAACTGATTTCTTCAGGAAAATTAACGCAACCCATCCTCACCTCACTCTACAGTGATAAACACAAGAATTCCAGCTAATACTTCCGTCTGCTCTGTCTGAATTAAACGATCGGTTTTATGCCATTAAATCATTGAATTCGATAACTGTGTGTTAACTTTTTTTTAATCAGTATTGCTAGGTTTTTCATTAAGCTTGATTAATGGTCCATAGTGTTATCAATAATGGTTACATTTTATTAGGGTAGCACATTGTTATATATTGTATTCCCATTCCTAAGTTACGCAGGGGAGCTTTTAAGGATATCATACGCCCATTAATAGCCCCATTGACTTACATACAAAATCACAAAAGGTAATGTGATCTCTAAGTCTAGAAAGAAGTTTTCGCTAGCTAAATGCTACCCATCACTGGATAGCTGACAAGTTGGTTTTTCATGGCACTATCAATTTTTCTTATCATGACCATGTAGATTTTTTTTTGCTATCGGAGCCTGAAAATTTTCGTCACTTGTAAACAAACCTCTTCACTCAGTAGTAAACAATATTCGTACGCTGCTCCCAGGAGGCCTAAAGGGGTTTAAAATTGCCTCAATTGACCCAATTTTGGCACCACATGTACTTCCATTTATGCTCTTCAACATCCAAGCCTCACAAAAAAAACTGATCGTGATTGATGACATATCAAAAAAGATTTTCGCCTGTTGATTGTTGTCACTTTTCTTGCATGGAGGAGAACAAACGGGCGGATGGATACAGACTCTAATAGGACTCGCTACCTTAATGGCAGGACAGGGGAGAGGAGGGCTTGTAATTGTAAGGGATGGGTGTTGCTATGGGGATAGGACTGACTTTTCTTCTAGATTTTTTTTCTTCCTCCCTGTAAGCTTATATAGTAGGGTACAGTACTACAAGCACAAAATGGGTTCTTTGTGATACTCATTTCGTCCTTTTTATTAACTGATAAGTAGGCCTACTATACACAAACAAAGAAATAAACGAAACGATACGATTTAAAATCGGTTTTTCAATTTGGTAGTAAACCGCCGAAGTATAAAGTTTTCAACTAAGCTAATTACAATTGATCAAACTATGATATATACCCCTCGTTGAATTTCACCGCATGAATGTTGATGAGAAAAGAAATTCGAACGTGATTCTCAACATGTCGTCGCCGAGACAGGAAAGCATGCAGGCCTCGATCGCTGAACGCGACCAGATTCAAAATTGTTTGTCTTAAAGGAGAAATAAACCCTGGGGTTTTGTAGTGACCTCTAAGTAGAGACTAATATACTTACACCATCTGTGAAATAACAAGTAAAAACTACCTTTCCCCGAATTTCAAGGACTTTTCTAATGATATTGTTCACACCTACTAAGCTAGGGGCCATTATGTTAATTTCAATAACGAGGGCGCTTCAAAAATGACGTCAGCGAGCCACATCGTAAGTTAAACAATTCCCCTCTCTGCATAAGAATTGTGCACTTGCTCTCAGAGATTGTTTCGAAGTTGGTGCAAAATGCCGGAGTGCCAAGCAGTTGGTTGTGTAAACAGGAGAGGGGGGGGGGAGGGGAAGCAGGGAATGGAAAACGATATTAGGTTAAAAATTTGACTAGATATTGCCCTTAGTTGTAGGAAATGTTAGGCTCAAAATGATTCAATTTGTTAAAATGTGATATGTGGCTCGCTTACGTCACGAAACAAGCGGGAATTGTCGGAATTCAGACAATGGCGAATACCACGAGTGACAATTAAAATCTACTTTTAAGGTTAAAAGCAATGTCTTTAAGTTGTTCATGTTGCTTCTGTCGAAAAGAGAGTACTGCAAAACGGTATTCTCTAAGCAGAAAAGTCTAGGTTTCATTTCTCCTTGAACTTGAAAACTCGTGCCTCGATGTATATTATCGGACAGGGTGCCTGAAGATTTTGTCAGTTGGAGAGGATAAAAATGTGTTAGCGTTTTCCTGACAAGCATATTGACTCTTTTCAAAATTCTGCATCCGCCCCTTCTGCCGGGCGGTTCGAATGTTAATTTATGGTAGACGTTTCCCTGACAACGTACGACAGTTTTAACCAATTATATTGCCAAAACCCGAGATTCTGGTAACAAAATGCATGCAACTTACCTTTAAAAAAGGCGTTTTATTTATCATTTTATTTTCCAAGATTGGTTTGATGGATACATCAGGTAATTAGGCTACCTCAATAGCATCATATTTGCCCGACTTTTTTCATTAGAGCCGCGAGGTCTGGCTGTTCCTGATATGTACAGTCCAGTGTCCTCTACAATTATGCAAAAAGTTATTATACTGTATTGCACAATTCCTCACTCACTGCAGTACAGTTGTTAAAGCTTCAGTTGTTAAAGCAACATCCCAGATTTATATACTTTCGTGTATAGAGGGTGATCAGATACACGTGGGGGGGGGGGGGTAGATGTTTATGTTAAGACTGGACTGGAGTTTACTGATATGGATCAGTTATCAATTTCAAATCACTTCGAATCATTATAGTGTACCGGTAGGTCTTAAAAGAATATTACTGTAGATATATGTTGTTTTATACCGCCCTCTAAGGGAAGACGTCGACGCATTTATTGATGATTTCAGTAACATTTTAAACAATGATCGCAATGTCTATATTATTACAGGGGATTTTAATATAAACCTTCTTTGTGGACAAAATAAATGCGGAAATATTCGAAAATACCTTATCATGATACTCATTTTAACCAGCCACAATATGATAAACGTACCAGAGTGACAGATGTGTCTGCAGCATAAAATATCATAATGCATTTACATAATATATTTACGCAACATAGATTTATATATAACATATCACATATAACATTATACATAATATATTTACGAATATTTATCCTATAACTAAATCCACTATCACTAGAACTAATATATGTGACCATTACCATTTTTGTTATTGTATAATTTAAGACCATTCAGAAGAATTGTTAATAATATATTAATACTTATAAGCGTGATACCATAACATATCCAGAATATTAAATATGAGAATGGTCTTATATTCCACTGACTGCCATGATGTTTTGTGGCACAATAATGCGCAATCGGCTTTTACTATATTTAATAACAAACTTTGTGATATTTCCCATAGAAACTATCCAATGCGTCGAATAAAGTTTAAGACATATTGACATAAATCACCTTGCATTACCTCCGGTATATATACTAATGTCGATTCGCAAGAAAAATGTTCTATATTGCGCGAATAAACGAGACCCCACTGAACATAATTTACTGCATTATCCTAATGTTAAGAACAGATTATCTACTATAGTTCGAAATGCTACAAAATATTCTATTATTATGAGTACTTTAGACAAAGTAAGGACAATGAGAAGAAGCAGAATATTTTGGTCTGGTATTAATAGGATATTAAATAGAGGGTGTGGTTGCACAAATGGTACTGGAATTGTTGAGACAACTATAAAAAAAAACACTACTTCAAGTAATACAAAATGATGCTAAAAAATGTATTCATTGATTCACATTAATGATATTAACGGCATTGATATATCTATCTTACACCCTGTGTCAGTTCTCTCCCTGCTATTTCTATATGATCTTTGAAAGACTTGCATATAATAGACTATCAGCATTTATAAATAACAATAACCTATTATATTCTGGGCAGTATGGTTTCATGAAAGATCACTCCACATAGGTGGGCTGCCTTAATGCTTCGTTATATGATATAGTGTGTAATTTAGTTAATAAATTTAGTATTGTGGCCTTATTTTGTTTATTTAAAAAAAAAAAAAATTGTGTGTGTATGTATATGTGTGTATGTATGTACGTGCGTATGCGTGTGGGTGTATGGGTGTGTTACCATTGTTATCAACTCGAAGACTATAGCTTGTGTTGTGGTACACACCTTCGCCTCGAGGACATTTGGAGTGTAACCGTCAATTTGAGGACGTCCTCAAACATTAAAATTGGGCAATGGGCTCATAGTGGCCTCAGAAAGCTCCTGTATTGTAATGTAGTAAAGATGAAGTAGTATACCGCCACCTTTCTGTTATTAACTTTATATACCGTATTGGACGATCACGGACAGATTTGAAGATTAGAATATAGTACGTATAGTATCATAACCAGAGGCGGCGATTTGTTTCAAATATTGGGGGGACATTTGCTTGGGTGCAGGCGCGTAGCAACTTTCATCCTCAAAATTGTTCGCGCGCTTCGTGATATTTTGTATATTACTATCTAAGCGGAGCGCCACCATCGGTTGGCGCGCAGCGTACAAGAAAATTTCTGGTTTTGGTAGCCCCCAGATCACCGGAAATGGCACTTCTCGGGCTTGAAAATTACCAACCAGATGTACACTTTTGCCTGAGAACCAAGTTTTTCCCAATAGTTTTTTTTTTCATCCATAACCTTTTTCAAGATTGTCACCAGTCACACATCATGTTCGAACTCATCGCATCTCCTGTGGATCATTGCTTTTGTAGGTAATAACGGCCCACAATACCCGTCAGCCCCACTTTTCAAGGTTTTAAGCCCATTATTTGTTCAGAATTTGTATAATAAATTCACTTCAAAACCCATAATGTTGCACAAAATATCATCTATGGACAACCAATATAGAAAAAAAACCCTTCAACCCCTAACAGAACGGTCAAAATTGCACGAGTAGAGGGAAGTATGATGAAGAATGTTGGTCAGGGAATTTTCGAAAATTCAAACACAGTTAATTTATTGGTGTACAAATATTAAAACCTCTTATAATGGCTACTATAAAACTTCGATATCATAAAAAATACAAAAAAGATGCTCGAGGGGGGGGGGGCGGTCTCCCCCTTCGCCCCCCTGGATACGCGCCAGCGGTTAGAAATCTTGTAGGAAACAGGCAAAATGGAAACACATTGAACCAGTGTCGATGTGGATCATATATATGATTGTACGTACTTACACTCATACACAAGAGATGTACAGACATTATGATAATAATCATGAGTGACAACATGCTATACGGTCACAGGTCACAGAAACGACCACGAAGAGTCATTTACCTCATGCAGCATGTGTTGGATGAAGTTTTAGCCACCGCCAAATATGATTTGGATAAATAATCTTATTCATTATTTTTTTATTTATAGCCACACAAAAAGACTATGCCACCAAATATTGGGGGG
>KN883370.1:9369-29532 GCA_000934455.1 Apostichopus parvimensis | reverse complement strand
CAATTTGCTCAAAATTACAAATAATTATCTTACTTAGCTCTGATTCGTAGCACTCCCTTTGTAGGCATCAACCAGTTAATTCACTGGTAACGATTTACCAGTATAGTATTTTTATTCCAACATGTTTTAATATCCACAATGGACAGTCTTCCTATGTAGACACATAGATGTATGAATAAACTGACATTTTCTTTTACCAATTTTGAGCTAGCAAATCAGCTCTGCTACCAACCATCCCTTTAATAATTGCTATAAATGAAATTTGTTACATGATATTGTTTGTACACTGTAGAATATTTCAACAACCTACTGCCAAAGCAAAAGTCATCTAGTGTAAATCACAGAAACAATGGCCAACTCTGAGACCATTTTGCGATGACCGGTTGATCCCTTGCACTATTTGAGATAACCTGTTGACCACTTGAAGCTCAGAGGGTGAAAACTGTCAAGAGCCGTTTGAGTGTATTTCTTTTGAAACTGATTTCATTCCCTGGATGACTGTTTGTTTTGTTGAAGACCTATAGAGCCCCTTCACACAACTAAACTGAACTGAATTTGAACAACTATGGTCACCAAAAGAAAATCATAGCATTAGAGAATTCACAGATTAATTGTACCTTTAATTCTGGAGTTATCATATGTAAAAGGTTTTCAGACTTTGACACCTGTTGACCTCATTTGACAAATGACCTCTACCAATTTCAATAGGGTTCTTGCACTCACCAAGCTGGATCTACATACTCCGTATACAGTTTAAGAAACATGTACTTCTTGAGTTATCGGTTTTACAAGATTTTCAGACTTTGACTTAAATATTGACCCAAACTGACCTTTCGACCAAATACACCTTTTTCTGTACACAAGAGCCAATGAAAGTGATCAAAACTATATCACTTCATAGTTGAACTGTTACTGTCATACAGTATAACAGATTGGTAATGTTATGTAATGGGCTTGCAAAGAGGAACAGAATTGTCATAAATTACAAGTTTGTACAACTTCTCTTCTCAAATTTCAAAGACCAATTAAACTTTAGAGTTTA
The DNA here is from genome assembly GCA_000934455.1 of Apostichopus parvimensis. Lineage (NCBI taxonomy): Eukaryota > Metazoa > Echinodermata > Holothuroidea > Aspidochirotida > Stichopodidae > Apostichopus > Apostichopus parvimensis. The sequence continues at coordinate 28,490 of KN883370.1, read as the reverse complement.
GTTCCATTAAATGGAGTCTTATCACAGTTCATCATAATAATTATGTCCGGTTTATTCCTTGGCCAAACAGTATACAACACCTTCAAAATTTAAGAATTTATTTTGTGGGTAATTTTTGAATAGTTTCTGCCACCTTGGCGCAAGAGCCCTACGTTGGGCAAGAGTTAACAGTCACCGACTTTTGGCTTCAAGTTAATCAAGATCAACTTCTATGCCGCATGTGTCAAGATGAAATGTTGCTTAATCACATTTTAAACATCAATGGGATTTGGAATAGAACATCCTATGGCACACGACAGTAGAGAGTTAACTCTTGAACAACCGTCTGATAATTATGCCAGCTACCAGTGGTAATACTAACCATATATCTGTCATCGATGTCGGATGGGTTCGGTAATGAGGAGGAGGAGGATGAAGATGAAGATGAGGAGGAAGCATGCACTGCTGCGGTGGTTCTTGGAGCATTCTTTACACCAGATGTGCTACATTTCATGTGATAAAAGGATGAAATGATATATATAGCACAAGAAAGCACGCATGATACTTGTAATTCATTAATTTCATTGATTAGACTCACAGGATTGGTTACAATTATATCCATACACAATCTCCATTTTGTTCTGCTATGTAATAGTTTGAAAACCATAACTTTTACTAGACCTATAAAAAAAAAAGGTAAATGGGGGGGAGGGGGTGGAGGGGAGGGGAATTCCTATGATATCATTAATAGAGCAAGAACTGGAGAGACAAATGGGGGAAAGGTGAATGTTACTAAGAATGTAAATGTTGGACCTAATGTTGTATATAGTTGAAAAAAATGTTGTTAGAGTGAAAAGTGTGGTTTGCAATGGCAGTGGTAGGTTTCTGTTAGTCTAAACAAGTTAGTTTCTGTTTCCATTCTCTCTAGTAAATTATTATTCAAATATGAGTGGGTTATTTTTGTAATTTAATTTAAACTAACAGCATTTCTATATGTATTACCAGACATGAGCAGTTTTCTTCATGAATCTGACGTAATGTGTAGTGAGGGTGTACAACATACTTGATATTAGTGAAAAATGTATAAAAGCAAATTTCAACTAAGACAGGAAGATTTGTGATGAATCCCATGTTGGTATACACTACTGTTGATAAAGACTTGAGAGTTTCTAGTAATAATGTACTATGAATATTTCCAAAACATGTTTTGATATGTTATGTAAGTGTTAATATATCTTTTAATATACCATGTATAGTTATAAGTGATAGCATATTAATGTCTCATTTTATAATCCTGCTTGGTCATCAACAGTTAGTGCATAGCATGTTTGTCTCAAAAAAGTCAGGACATATCCAAAAACTGTTTGTCTTCTTCACTTTGTAAAAGTAAGTTGGCCTGAAAATTTGATCCTAGCAGGTTCTTCTTCAGAGTCTAAAATTGCTAGAATCAAAACATCAGGCCAACTTACTTTTACACATTCTCTTACACAGGCTCTTAAGTGAATAAGTAGTTTGCTAACAGTTTTATTTTATTTTTTCTTTTCTTCACTGTTAAACTATCCATCTTGGATTTAACACGAGAACAGATACTACATAGTGGCAGTAATAGGATAAAGCAAAACTGAACATAAGCAATAACTGTACTATCTTTTACCTCTCAAATAGTGTAAGGGAACAGGCATAAGTCAATTGCTTTCATGATTGTATCCATGTCTGCTTGACAATTAGTATTATTATTACATGCTGGATGAGTCTGTGACATAGCATAGTACAGTAGGAACTGTGCTTATACACTGATATCTGAACACAGTGTTTCTAGTGTTTGCATTTGTTTGTATCATGACTGTCGCTGATTGGTGGGCATCTGTCCATAGAGATGATCTCTGCAGACCCGCAGTGCCTATTCACATCCTATGATGCCTGCCAACAGGATGTTACAGCCAGCCGCTCAGCGCCATACTTTTGACACAGTGCCCGACTAAAAACTATCTCTTGGATCAAGAACCATTCAGATGGTACAGTTTCCATATGTTTTCTCAAAGCATTCTTTAGTTCTTTGTGTATTTACTTTAACCAGTGATATGATCAAGTAGGGTAATGGCAGTGGCACCAGCAGGGTCTAGTACTATAAGTCTTCACCCTCCATTGTCTCTCTTCATTCAATAGGGTAAAGTGAGGTCATTGGGAGGTAACTTTTAAATACAATTGTGTGCACCAGATCGTGACTCCACTCTAATACATGCTAGCCCCCCCCCACCCCTTGGTGATGGACGCATAGATAGCCCTGGAGTGAGTGTGTCAAGTTACCAATGGCGAGGGGTGAAATGACATGACCCCCCCCCCCTGGTGATGGACACATAGATAGCCCTGGAGTGAGTGTGTCAAGTTACCAATGGCGAGGGGTGAAATGACATGACCCCCCCACCCCCCCTGGTGATGGACACATAGATAGCCCTGGAGTGAGTGTGTCAAGTTACCAATGAGAGGGGTGAAATGACATGCCCCCCTCCCCCCCCTGGTGATGGACACATAGATAGCCTTGGAGTGAGTGTGTCAAGTTACCAATGGCGAGGGGTGAAATGAGATCACCCCCTGGTGATGGACGCATAGATAGCCCTGGAGTGAGTGTGTCAAGTTACCAATGGTGAGGGGTGAAATGATGTTAAGTCTGAGTGAGAAAGCTTTGGTGTCGAGACTGGACTGTAAACTTTTATCTTTACCATTTGTTTTTAAACTTTTAACTTGCTGGCAGGGGCATCTTGGTCTGCTACTGAACAATTTGCCGTACAAATATTATATGTGCGTGGAATGGAAATAAACGCCAAGAGTATACAGCCATGTATATAGGTCAAAAGTACATATATATTTACCCCTGCAAACTACATACCATAATTGAGAAAAGCATTGAAAATGTTCAAAGAGAAATATAAACATACCTCACTTTCAACTTCTTGTATTACTGATGGTCAAGAGATACATCATCTAGAAGCGATAATTATTGGGTAGATCTGTCATTTTCTTGGACAAGTAATGTGAAAGCAATCGCACCAAAACAAATTAAATAGAAGCTTGTATGTATAATGCTTATATAAATGCTTATATGTATACGTATTGAAAATTTAGAATTCTGTAATAGGTCAAGCTAATGATAAATATATTGGCTAGTGATTAATCTATCAATGGATTCTACATTACCTCCCATTTTGTGGTTTTGTGGTTTTCTTTGACTTGTCCCGAGAATTTTTCTCCAGCAAACTTTGATATTCACTGGATTTCTCCTGAGCCTTTTGCAAGTCATCCTGAAGCTTCTTAAGTTGTTCTTCAGCTGTGAAGATTAAAAAGATTCAAAGAAAGATTGCAAATGAAAGTGATGAAACAGCTATGAACCAGAATGCAAAAATGCATTGTGGTTTCGATGATGTAACATGATCAGTTTTCTTCGTGAATCTGACGTAATGTGTAGTGAGGGTGTACAACATACTTGATATTAGTAATACAGTGAAAAGCAGTGTGATGTGACAAACAATAAATTCACAATGACACAGGCGGCTGTCCTGAAATGACCATTGACCTCAACAACAGGCTTCTTGTACTAAATGTGATAGATACAACCACATACTAAATGTGACATCTGTCCTTGCTGAAACATAGTGTAAATCATGGTTTTCACAATTTGACTCCTGTTGAACTCAAACCACCATTGACCTCCGCCCACAACAGGAGGCTTCTTGTACTCAATGTGGTACAATAACATACCAAATATGTGATCTGTCCAAACTTCCCTTGCGATATTATGTTTAGGAAGGTGTGTTAGTGTAGAGAGACAGGTAAGAAGGGAGTGAAGTAAACGTTTGGCATATGTTGACTTCAAATGACCTTTGACCTCCACCAAAAGCAATAATAGGCTCCTTAAATTTGATATGGTACATCTACAAATCAAATGTGAGATCTGTCCAAGGTTCCCTACTTGCAATATCATGTTTACAAATCTTCAAAATTTGACCAGTTGTCCCCAAATGACCTTTGACATCCACCAAAATCAATAGGATTCTTGTACTTAATGTTATACACCTTCATCAACAAGTATGAGATCTGTCCAAGCTTCCAATATTGAGATATCATGTTTACAAGGTTTTCAAAATTTGACCTCTGATGACCCCAAATGACCTTTGACCTCCACAAAAACAATAGGCTTCTTGTACTGAATTTGGTACTTCTACACACAAATACGAAATTGGTCTTAACCTTCCCTTCTTGAGAAATCTTTACAACCTGGGCGTCACAAACATACACACACGCACACACCCATACGTTACGATTATCATTGAAACCAAGTCTCAAAGTTTGCTACAGTGTTCCTGATAGTATCTGTAAGATTTTCATCCCTGCCCCTATCCCCCCCCCCCAAACCCTCTTCCACCGCTCTCTTACCATGGCTTCCCATTTTACTCTCCTATCACCAATCTGTCTCAGTTACATTCTCACTAGTTATGGAAAAGGCCTAATTAAAGCCCTTAGGCTCTACCTACAATTCCTGAATTGACCAACCTTTCTTTAGAAAACGAATTTTGTGATATTTATATTACAGTTGAAAAGTTCAGATATGAAAATTAATAACTGAAAAGTTTAACAGGGCACATAACTGAGCAAGACCAATGACTACTCTCTGTCCACATAATAGATGGCGCTCTTTCACATCATCCCTGTATCATTGGCACTAGACAATCATACCTTTGGTTGTGTTTTCCTCGTAGCTCTCGACCAGTTTTTGCATGGAATCCTTGGTAGTCTGTAATTCTTCTTGCAACTCCCCATTCTGTTCTTTTGCAACATCTGCGAGTTTCACTCTCTCCGCGAGGCTGAGTTCTAATTCAGCCTTCTCCTTTTGCAGACTGACGTTTCTATCAAGCTGTGACCTAAATTGATGCTGAATGGAGTTTTCACCAGAAGAACTGCATAAGATGAGAAAATCACATAAATTAAATTATCAAGTTCAAACGGTTAATCCTTAACAAAGAGAAAAGGAAAAGACAGATGAGGCATCAATTGAAGATACATTTCACAGACATAAAATCTGAGATGTATATCCTAAATATGACAATTAGCAAATTTTTTGATATTTCATCCAGGTTGTTATACAGTCTCTAAATAACTGTGTGATCATTGGAAAATGAACTCTGTACAGAACATGTGTTCTTTAGTTCTTAGTGACATCCTTCTTTCACCCACTACAGTATTTTGAACCAATGGATTAATGTCTGTGGGTATCTTTTGTAACTAGTTAGCTGGTTATTGTGTTTGTATCCAGTGAAAACTGAATGAGTTCTGAATTTCCAACACAAGGCGAGTTATATAAAACAAACCAGGGAAAGTAGATCTAAACCTGTAAAGACATACATGAATGGACTTGCAAACGCCCCAAACTTTAGCACACATAAGAATATTTGGACATTTCACATCTGTACACATTTACCACGACAGGGTCTCCTGTTTGATTTCTGTGTGCATTTTGTAGCGCTTTGTTTCATGTGTGTTTTTCTTTTTGCTTCCAGTTACCTTTTTTAGATGTGTGTGTTCTTTTTGGGTGGGGTCTTCAATGCCTTTATTTTTTACCTTTTTTTTGTTTTGGGAAATTTTTTCAGTTTAACCTTTTTAATTTTTAGGTTTTTTTGATTTTTCATTTCGTTTTAGGACCGTTCACTTTCCTTGGGGCCATTTTCTTTCTCTACACCCCCCCCCCCCTTTTCCTTGTCGTTCTCTTTTTTTTATTTTTCCTTTGTTGTGTTGGTATGGAAACAAAGCAGAGCATACCTTGAATGCTCTTGTCTTGTGTACTGGAGGAGTGTACTGTAGTCTAGTCTAGTCTCGCTTCTGTCATGGATTCCATTCTAGTCTTGTGCTGATCTATTTTCTTTTTGTCTTGAACTGATCGGTAGGTAGTTAGTTATTGTTTTTGTTGAGCCAGGGCAGGCAAACGATGGCTGGCTGTGTGTGTCTGTGGACACATGTTGTTTTTCTTTTTTTTGTTCTGTGGAGTGTGTTTTTAACAGATGTTGTGTAACCCCTGTGGAGAGTTTTTTCCAAGTGTGTATGCAATGTGTATAATTCAAGAGCATGTTGCAACTGGTACACACCAGAAGAACTATCATTCCCCCGGGCTTAAGTGGCCTTGAATTTACCTTCCCGGTTGTTTGGATTGTTTTAAAAGTACGGTTGTACCATTGTTTCAAATTTTTAGGGAGGGTTGCCACGTTTTTTTTCGGGGTTTTTGGTTGTTGTATTTTTTTTTGCCCTTTTTTATTTTTCTTTTTGCGTTTTTTTTTGCGGCGGTAGTAACTGGCTCCAGAAATGTGTGGTTGCTGTGAGGGGAGACAGGGAATGGGGGAAGTGAAGTCAATTCAGAGATTTAGAAGCTCCATGTTCACAATGTTGTCATAATAAGAAGGACTATGGTAGATCTATGTATAAAGTGTTCACTAATGTTTGGTAGCAGCATTCCCCTTTTATAAGAACAAAACCATCAAGAACAGAAAACTGACTGGGAGGGAAATAACAAAGACAATTGACAGATCAGAGAAATTGACCGGAACGGGATCCGAATTGACGCCTTCTGGATTCATAGTCCCTTGCTCTTCTAAGTATCAATGGATTCCTGTAGTCATAAGGTGATCCAGCTGGGCTATTAACCATTCTTTGCTGTGGGAGCCAGTCAGAGGACACACAGTACTTTACATACTGTTCTGTGTTAATACAAACAGGATTCACAGCCGCGCTTTGACTTGATCCAACGAGAAAAAGTGACGTGAAAGGAATTTCATGCGAAATTTCCACTTTTAAAAATGCAAGAAAGCAAACCATAGCTTCAATTGCTTAAATTACCTTTCCTTTTTTTTGAGAGCTGAACATTTAGGCATGACCTGACTAGAACTTAATACAGTACTAGAAAATTACTTACTAAGAAACAAAGTCTTACTGAGCAAGTAAAACTATTTTTAAGAACATTAGAGCTGCTTTTGAAAATAGCATCTTAGGGGGTGAAAGAAGAAAAGGGGAGTAAAAACAAGCCTGGTTGATTAAAAAAAACTTGCTGTAATATTCTGAAACAGTCCTGAAAGTTTTACCACATTAGGAAACTTTAAAACTTTGATCACCAGACACTTTTTTCATGATAATAATTACACTCACTGTTTGTATTTTGTAATCTTCCACATCTAGGATCTATCATCAATGAATAAAGCAAAACCGTGTATTCAAAAGGGGATTCAAAAGACCAAATTACTCTGAATGTTGACAGCATGTTATGACCAATTCTTTTTTTTTCACTTTACCTTAACTTATCAATGATTCTAACCTACTGTATATATTATAACCCACATATAAAGACAAAAAAATGAAAAAATTTTCTTGTTGTGAGAACCAAGTGTACATAAGATATTGTACCCCCACATATTCCATTGCCAGATGAAAACATGCCCATAATTTTTTTCCTGAAAGAGAGAGATCTTGTAAAATATGATGGGTTAATATTCAGTACTGAGGATGGCTAGAAATCTGCTTCAAATGAAATATACACAGGCAAACTATACCCTGCAATACTAGGTGTTGTGAAAAATATGCCATACTGTACTGTGACAAATTCAAATCAATATACAGCATAGTGATATATGACGTTCACTTGAAACACATAAAAAGCTACATGCATAAATCTGCTGACATACAGGTATAAGAGCAGGCATATACGTAGCTCTCAGAGTTACACACTACAAATTTATAACTAAATGCAGTAGATCCAAAATGGCTGTGTCTGTCAAGTTATGTATTTCCGTTATACGGACAGAAAAAAGAAAAGAAAAAGAAACGATACCTGTTTTTGGCGGTATTAATTTTGGTAGCCTTGTAATTACTTCAAATCCTGATTACTTAATACTTTTTCCCTCAAAAGTTTTAGCCCTTCCACAAAGAATGAACTGATGAAATGTAATTTATAGTCGAAACAAAAACGTGTCATGCAGGATGTATGCAGTACATACCTGTTTACAGACAGCAAATCAACAAAAAAAACTTACTCAAATGGATAGAGGTCTGAGTTTATACAGTAGTTCACATTTTGCAGACATGCCTACAATTACAGTACAGTAGGAAAAGTAAGGATAGCTCAATTCTCACCTATCCTCTTCACTGTCTGTCGGTAACCGTCTCAGCTCTTGAACGGACTGTTTTAGTATGTCACACTGGCTGTCTACTGTTTCGTTAACCTAAAAATCAAAGAACAAAGACATTTTTTAAGAAATTTTTATTAAGAAATTTTTTTCAGAAATTTTTTCAGAAAATATTTTAAGGTCACTGCAACTAGGTTCATAGAAATCTAGAAGCCTTGGGTGCTACAAAAATGTTCCCAACTGATATTCCAAGACATTGAATCACCCACAGCTTCGCTGGAACAATTACCTAAATTATAACGGTGTGTGAATGTTTTCATCTCAATCATAATGTTATCTAATATCTAAAGAAAGTAAACACTTTGCGTACATTCACTACGAACGAACGAACAAACATTAGAAGACGACTTGAGATTGAAAAAATTCATTCATGGTGTGACAAACACTAAAAACATCACTGAATTGATTAAACAGCACCTTCAAACTCTGAGGAATCTTAAACCCTTGAAACATCGAATGTCAATCAATCAAACGGGCTTGCCTACCTTCTGTACAGTACCTTAGCCAGGGATATGTGTGTTACGGTGATGGAATTAAATACTTGTCGCAAAAATGTTGAAATAATCGTGCAAACCATTGTTTCAACATTTTTGGTACGATTTCAAATTCATAAAAACAATGGGGTGAACACACAAAACAATTAGCCCTGGAGTAGACAGATGAGTCATCATGGAATCTACCTTAAAGGAACATTCCGGGCATATTTCAAAAGGTGAAACCATGGTAGCAAGATTTACATTTTACTGTTTATTCCTTGTACTTATTGGAAGTGAGAGGTACTGTAAAGTAGGTAGTAGTGTCACTGAAGGGGGTGGGGCTCCATTTATAATACATGTACTAACCCTTTGACTGATATCCTGAGCTTTTGTAATACTTTCACTCAGATGTGAGGGTAAAGAGAATTCACCCTCTGCTGCTACTGCTTTGGCCTCGGCCAGGTGTTGCAATATCTCTGCATTACGTTCCTGGATGACTTTCAGTTGAAGATTCACTTTCTGAAGGATTAAATAGCCAGGATAAATGAGTTTGAATCAACCTGATTGCATATTAAATTGATGTTTTCTATCAATGTTATTTATTTATGATACAATAAGATATTTAATATTTGCAAGGTAATTGAGACAGTATGTACTATTCTTATGAAAATGAAAGAAGATATTATATATATCAGCAAATGTATGTAATTGTTGCTATGTAAAGCCTGTGAAAATAATTTAAGCATGTATATTTTCATAGAATTGTTCATCAAAAGCAAGACTGTTTTCACGTTGAGAAAACTTAGGAAAGCATAGAAGAAAAAGAACAAAAAATATCAGAAAGCTTCTATTTTCAGAAGTTGATTATTTTTTAAAAGAAAAATTAAAGTTTCATTTTGTGTTTGGTTATAACTTCTCGACAATTCTGATCAACGTTATTAATATTTGCCTACATAATACATTCCCATATTTAATGCCAGGGTGAATTCTTTGTTTTATTGCAAACTCTATGGATACTATTCCTAACATTTTCTGGATGGATTTTTTGATAATGCAAGTTTGTGGTTACTTTTAAGTTCAACACAAATGCTAGCTTTAAAGAAGATATGTTTTATGGATGCAGTTGAACCTTTAACTCCACTCAATATTATACTTGACTAGAGCATATTATATAAGATAGCTGTCAAAATTAAGGAATTTTAATAGCTGGTTAATCTTCTTACTGTGTGAAGGCAACACACAAGTCAACTTTTACTGAACCAGCAATAATTAATGTCTGCTATAAAACACACAAAATTTGCCAAATGCCAATAGTGCTGTCTCACCATCAGCCAGTTTCCCATATGTCATTGGAATAGTACAATAAATACTGTAGCTACTGAAACACTATCAGAGTATAATACAACAGTATTACAGTACAAAAATATTAGAAAAACTGAATTTTCTTAATTTTCATTAAAAGAACTTTTGGCACCTCAAGGTTGATTATAACTTAATTGCAAGGGCTGCTGTGTGAAGGTATTCTTATAATTGTCTTCTGTTTAATAATTCCATTGCAGATGGCAGTACCCTATGAGAGAATCAAAGTTTCTTTATCCACATTAGGTTTCAAAAAACAAAAAAAAAGATTTTCCTTTTCATGATCTTGTATCTATTGGTGATATCTACCTACAGTATTGCACCAAACTCAGCACAATTCTGATTTCAAAACCAATTATCAGTCGGAAACTATGCATACTACAATTTCCATCAGCTGGTTGACGATGATATTCCTATGGTTACCTGCCTTTCTGTATTCATTCAAGTACTGTATCCATTTAAAAGTTTGCAATTTACTGTATCCTTCATGTAAACATGAAGATAAGATAAGATCAACTTTATTAAAGTCCCCACAAAGGGTAATTGAATGCTCTAATAAAACAGTAAACAGCATATTAAAAATTATAAAAATCTTTTAAAAACAATCCTAGAGCAATACAATGGACAAGGCAAGAGACTAAAACAGTTCTATCAAAAGGTACCAAACCGGCCAGCTCTAGCGATTGAAATTTAGGTTAAATGACGTTTCATATACATTGTGGAATAAATGAGGAGTGTCGATTTGTACTGGCCAATGGCAACCGGATCCCACGACTTTGAGTGACCACGGCTCTGTTCAGAAGCACACGCAGTGTGTGGCCATCATCATGCATAATCTTGTCTAGTTTAACCGTGCTAGAAGCTGTTGGTGGTACGAGGCCAATGTTGACTGGCTATCCCGATCACACGACTTGCATACAGGTCTTATAATGGCTTCAAATACAATGTTTATGCATATTGCTGCACCTGAGATTTGCTGGACACTGCAAGATACTATGCAGTGTTTAACCTTAATATCCGACTTCTATGCTTATGTAACACTGCCATTATAACCTGCTTTATTTATGCTTACTGTACAATCCAATACACTCTACAATGCTTGTGGTACAGTACCACAATAGGCTACAGCCTACAAATGTCTCAAGTCTTCAGGAGAGTTTGTTACTACATGACAATTATCAAATAGGTTTTACAAAATTATAAGCTACAAATGAAATGTCTAAACGTTTAAATGATAAAATAATGTACCGGTGTTACCGTATCATGATATGTCCTGAAAATGTATCAAATGCTTGAAGTTCACCCTCATGGTGTGATTCAAGACCGTGACAAACTGTGAAGTCACAAATTGTGAAATCATTTATGGCGTCAAACTAATCCATGATTCCACTTTAAATGATGCCAAAGATCACTTGGCAACAGATCACTTGTACATTATACATGTTTTAAAAAGGTTATTAAGTTGTCAAATGAAATTCAGTTTAATTTTCAATATTTGTTTTTTTTCAAGTCAACACTGTAAGAGTGTAGATTTATGGAAATCCTAAATTCCAAGTGGTACTGGGTTTGGATATCTACAAGCAACAAGTTAACCTGCCTCCTAACAGCTCTACCATTCACTCTATCAGTTCAAATTAGACATGGTACAGCAAGAGTGCTAATGTTTTGAGGAGACAGGTAAGCAAAGATGTGAAGTAATGTATACTGTACCTCAAAAACAGTGCTAAAGCTAGCTACTGTACACTCTAAGATCTATGAGAATTCCAATATTACTTAAGTTCAAAGCTAAAAACATGAACAAAGTGAAATTGGAACGCAAAGCATATATCATGTAATGAGAACGTTTTATTAGTCATTGAAATGAAGTGATAAATTTGAACCTGATAATTCTCGTTGAAAGAGTCGATTTGCGCCATCTCTTTATTTGCTGCAATCACAAACAAACACACTTACTATACGGCACTGTCCTCCAAGTGATATCCTACAGCAAGGTTTTCTCGGTTATTAAAAATGTATTTCGTTCATACCGTCGTACTACAGTACAACAACAACTGAACAGTGTTCATATAATTTCACACACTCTGAGAGCAAACTGTATCTTTCAAAGCTCTGCGAGTTCACCAACAGTATCCTTTGTCTGTACCAACGGAACAACGCTAGGTGAACTACAGTGTTTGACAAAGCAATGGATCACAAACGCAACCAACGTACAGTAGCATAGTCAGTCCGTGGCTCAGTTCGGTGAAACCTATGCAGTCAACTTTAAATATGGCACATTAAAATATATCTGACTACTACACCAAATAAATACAAATAGTTACTATCAGACCACATGAAATAAAAGCAGCCAGCAGCATTTACGTTATCTCTACTCCAGATCATATCACAAAAGACTGTTCAGACTTGCTAATATACATTAACAAAACAGGCAATGAAACCAATATGTCTTATGGCAATATACCAGCGAAACCAAATAGAGTGCATATACTGTATGCAGTCAAGTTGAGGTAACCGGTAAAACATACAAAATCTGCAGTACCATGTCCCCCTAAAAGTGACAATGCTGGTAATCTGAATCAGCAAATGAACAATATCGGTGAACCCATCTTTCTAAACATTGTTAATATATAATAACTAAGCTGATGGTTTCAGTCACTTTGCCACCCAAAGAGAAATGTCAAAAATGATTATTAATCCATTCACATAATATAAGATTATTTTCCTTTATCCATAAGAAATGAGCTCTTGTTATATATAAATAATAAAATACTGAAATTCATCTTTGGTAACCTCACAAGGCTCACAAGTCACATAGTCAGTAACAAGGTCACAAATTCACAAGTTCCAAGTGTACTTTTGTGTGTTGTGCAAAGAAAACAAAAAGTTCTTGAAATAAGGCTTTCTGCTTAAAACTCATTGCTTGGGCTAGTAGTTGAAGCCATTCTCACTCCATTAAGATAACCACGTCTAAACAAAGCTGCTTGAACTTAATTTACTGTACTATCGTCATCATCTCAAAATAAGTTTTCACATCACCTGAGGAGTCCTGTCATACAAAGCCACTCACAATTGAGAAAATGGCAAACTCCATAATATATGTGATACAGTTGAGAGCTTGAGGTGTGCCTAGGTGTGGTACATGAGAACAAACCTGTGCAGAAAGAAAGCCTTCAGCTAAAAGCCCATTGTTTCGATTGGCACTTCAAGCCATGTTTAATTATATATCAACCTACTATAACAGACTTTAATACAACTACAGCACCAACTACAGCACCAACTACAGCACTTGTGAATTTTTTCAGAAGTCACTATCATCTTCACCATATGCTGCTGACAATGTCACAGAAAACCTTGGCCTCACTTACAGTTATCTACGTATGGGCCGCAGTTAACAGTGTATACCACCGAATATTAAAACCACTATCAGTGATGCAAATCTCTCAGCCATGTCAAATACTGTAAGAATTGATGTGTACCGTAATTATTGCAGATGTTGCTCTCATGCCATCTATGTCAAAATGCAGGAAAACAATATGCTTGGGTAAGAAACCATGACAAGCTTGTCACCCAAAGACTTATAAGATATAAACCATACATCAGTCAACTTGTTAACACACTTTCCATATATATGATCAAACCATGTATACTTTATTTATACCATTGTGAGTTCTTCAGAATTTGAGCAGCTATGAGCAGTGGGCACGTAACAGTATACAACATGAGGTTCAGTATATTATCCCTCTGAGATATTTATAGTTAGTCTGAAAATATTATCCAATAGTTTTGAAATTATATGTAAGCTTGGCTAACCTCATTTCTAAAATAGCTCATGCAAACACTTGAAACTTGAACTGCACCATCCACAGTGTTATGTAATCAAACTGTGTCCCAGACTAACGGTCATGTTTGTCAAGCGGGTGTCACTGTGTCATACAAATACTGTAGCTATAGTACGGTAAACATAATCAGCGGAAAGAACTGGAGTTATAAAACTAACGTAATAAAACATCAACAAATAAGGCAAAACACAGTGAATGTTCATAAACTTCAGAGGGCTACTCTATGCGAATTCTTCTCCTTCTTTTTTTCAAATGTCAGTTAATCAGGAAGAAATATACTTATCTTTACCAACAAACAAAACCAATGATACCTGTGGCATTTTGTGAAATTTTGATAGAACTCCTTCCAAAGGGAAAATAAATACACAGCTCAACTTTTTGTGAGATTTTTCGACATGGGTACTGCAAAAACTGCAGAATGGTGGTCAAATGTCTACAACAGTTCACACAACATTTCAATGTTAATTGTAAAACAAGAAACTGTTCAAGTATTACTAATGATTATATTTATATGTATGACACGTCATAATGTGAGCATTGCGGTCAAGTGTTGAAGGCAGTGGACTTTCTCTCCATTGCCTCTTTTCAACAAGGTGTATAAATGGGGACTTGCGAAGTAACTTGTAAATATAGTAGTGCCAGTTTGTGGCTGCATCCAATGGGAAGTCCCCCAGGGGACATGGTGATGTGGTGCCCTGTAGTGCCCCAGTAGGGATTGTATGAATTGTGCACACTTTGGTGTGTGAGTGTGACAAGTTACCAATGACCAGGGATTTAAAGTATTATTTTTTTGGTCGATCACCTGGCTTCCCATTCCCATCACAAGACAAAATGAACCTCTAAGTTATACTGTACTGGCGCAGTGACAATAATTTAACTGTATAAGGGCTATACTCTTACTAGTCTTAGTCTTATAGTTATATGCTATAGGTCTAAACACAACATATTTTGGCTAATCCTGCAATAAGCTTGCCAAGTGCTAGACATTCGCTCTATTCCCCTAGCCTAACCTTAGTTTGTAAAAACTGATGACATATCACATACCATTAGAAATACAGTCTAGCCTACACATAACACAGACAATCCTTCTTAAACTTCAGCCAACTACAGTATCATTTAAAGGCATTGAAGACTTGCCCCAAACCGTACGCCGCGCTCTGAAAAAGTTAACTTTCCGTTGCTTGCAAATGACGTTTTCTTCTTGTCGCTACAAAATGCAGACAGTAATGAAACGTGATGTACCTTGTTATCTTTTATCTAGACCTGAGATGTCCACGCTGCTATGTACACTGTGTTGTGGGTATTGACCGTAGCTACATGTATTGACTGTACACTAGTGTCTAATTACCAATGGTAGCAAGCTGTGTGTGTATTTTCTGGGATCGATGGTGGTGTCTAACACTTCTGTTACACCTCATTCGAAACTAGTGTGAAGCGTATTCTAGTTTGTTATTGTTATTATGACGTCACCCATGGCTCGCGCTTTGGTTGTTTGCTCTGTGGTGTGGCGGGCTATGAATCACGCGCTATTAGAAGCGTATTCAGATGTTTTGTTTTAAATGATTCGGTTTGTGGGGTTGGAAGACAGCCAAACTGGTTCAAATTGGTTGAGTGCCCATTTGCATGTGCTCATCTGCATATCAGGTTGGCACTCAACCAATCAAGAGTTGGGTGGGGGGTTAGCTGTAAGTTTAGACCAATCGGGTTCAAGGGCAGAGCGTGTGCCCTGTGCATCGCGTCGTAATTTATTATTTTGGAATGAGGGATTTAAGTGTCTCCTAAAGACATATCTGGGAGTTTAAGTTTATCTCCCGAAGTCTACGGACGTAGAACAGTGGGCTCCGTAGTTTATATTTACGTCCGTAGACTTCGGGCTCTGTGCATTTTAATTATCCCATTTATAGTTTTATAATTATCCAAAGTTATAGTTTTATTCAGAATCAATAAAAAAAGATATACATTATCAAATATCCGCTTTTGGAGATTATTTCCTGTTTCACGCTCGGTTCGACGTTATCAGTGTAAGGCCCGGCTTACCATTCCCGAACTATCAAAATAAGCCTTACACTTGGTCAGATTACCGGCATGAGACGTTTCTTTGTGCGCGAGTCTTCACACCCTTTAATTAAAGGTTCATACTAGTCATACCCTAAGTTAGTTATGCTTAGGCTTGACCTAACTTAAATACATTCCAAATTCTATTATACACAGCCTTATCCCTTAATTTACCTTCGTTATTGATAGGCCTACTAAAAACTGTTAGGCTATACAGACATATGTTGGGCCACATTAGGGGCTGGGCCTAGCCCTATCGTTGGGGCCTATAACCTACTGTACCTCTAGTTGGTTGCACGTTTCTGTAACATCTGATTTCTTGTCTGATGACATTTTGCTTCTTGCAGTGTGGTTACTCTGGAATCAACTTGTCTTTTTATATCTAACTGTAATTCCCCCGCTTTATTCTAACTGTAATTCAGTCGCTTTAGCCTATGTTTGGTTCGGTTCTCCTCACTTGGTTGTGCCTTTGTTGCTATAGTCTAGCCAAAGAACAGAATTCTGCTCTATGCAGGACCTACACATAGATCAATTTCTATGCACACCGGTTTGAAGCCAGCAGCCATTAAGAGCCGCCAATAACAGCAGACAATAACAGCAGCAATTAGTGTATACCTTAGCGTTGCGCACTGTTGGCCACAGTGGGTTACCCGTACGCTTAGATAAATGGCGCCAGCGGCCTTACAAATCCTTACAGGATATCCCTAGAAACCATTAAGAGCAGATAATAGTAGCAGACAATAAGAAGGAGATCCGCATATTTCTATTTTATTTCAACGTTCATAATTCGAGTTATGTGGAGGATACAGAGCCCAACAAAGTACCAATGTGGAGTTCAAACATTCCGCTTTCGTGTGGTATATATTTAGCACTGGCAAACAAATTAACTTTAGACCGAAAGTAACCTCCAATAATTGACCGATAAATTTACATGCTGTTAAACGCACAAAAACTACTGAAAATATGATACCTTTATCAGACTGAAAGGTAACGACTCGAGTTGGACAGCGATTTGAGAGCTATAATATTAGTAAAGTTGAAAAATTGTGGTATAATTCAACTATCAGTGTCAATGCTAGACTTAGCGAGAATAAACCATAAACAACGTGATACTATCTGATTAGGATCATTAGCGTAGACAAAGAACAAGGTAATCTGTGATTTCGACAACTACCGACAAGGGAACGTCTGTTTAGTTTTACAGATTAAAAATACAGTTGTTGCGTGATTTTAGAT
The DNA here is from genome assembly GCA_000934455.1 of Apostichopus parvimensis. NCBI lineage: Eukaryota > Metazoa > Echinodermata > Holothuroidea > Aspidochirotida > Stichopodidae > Apostichopus > Apostichopus parvimensis. The sequence continues at coordinate 11,327 of KN883370.1, read as the reverse complement.
TCCGATAAATTACCATAGTAAAAAGAGATCATTCTTCCCTGGAATTATTTCAACTCGTGAAGATACTACTTTTATCTCCTTGCAGCCACCACCCCCTCCCTGTAGAAAATCTGAGAGTCCCAATGAGTTTCAGGAGATCTAGTCTGGATCGATGATTTAAAGCTGTGTGCTATATTGGCCCCAAATATGCTAGATATTCAAATATGGGCACCTTTGGTCAAAATTCTTAAACTGTTTTATTACAACCTTGAAGGAAATTTTCCTCACTGGGAAATTCAGTCATCTTGTGTGTTCCTTAAAAATGTCTGCATGAGAGCAATTTGGAGAGTAAAGACCTCCAGGAAATTAATTTTTGAAAACTTCTATAGCAATTATAGCATGCTTTAATTTGGGGCCTATGCTGACTACTTTTAAGAGGCTGATATAATACAAGAGAAGAGGTGGAACTCTCATCTTCGACATGGTATAGGTCCACTGTTGGAAAAAACTTATTTGTTGACTAAAAATGACCATAAACATTTTAACACTATTTCAAATACGAAAACATCCTAAATTCGGGGGGAGGGGGAGCCTAAAAAATATCAAGGATTTCTTTATCCAAACTTAAATAATTTGAGTTATGGAGGGATTTGAGAGGCCGAAATAGTACCAAAGGAAACACGAGACCCCCTCTTTTACATGGTATAGATCCATTACAAAATGACCATTAACATTTTACCGCTAGTTCAAATCCGAAAACATCCTAAATTCGAGGAAACAGAGCCTCAAGAATACTGGTAACCAAGTAAGCAAGCTACTTGGTAACCAAACAACTCTCTAACCAAGATACTTGAAAACAAAAATGCATATCTTTTACTTTAGGCTTTCTTGTTCGAATTTAGGATGTTATCAAATTTGAAATATGGGTAAAATGTTAATGGTCATTTTAGTTCAAGAAATAAGTTTTGTCTCCGATAGTGGACCTATACCATGTCAAAGATGAGGGTCTCGTCTCTTTCAAATACCTCCATAACTCGAATTATTTAAATGATTATCAACACCTTCTTGCGTGATAAGTTTCACATTGGCCCGTGTAGCCGCTGTTGTGGCAAACCGTCGGTGTGTTATAGTGTCCTTTTCGTTATTGTCTGCTCTAAGTGGCTACTGCTATATTCTGCTACCACTGGTTGCTAGCTTCCGACAGGCAGAATGCGCTTCATCGGATCGCATTTTCTGACCGACCAGCATCGATCTGATCAGAATATCTAAGAAACTAGAAAATTTACGTAATATGTGTTACAGTTTGGTAAAGTATATAGCCATTTACGTGTTGCAGTTATGGTAAAACTAAAAACTCAAGTTTAGCACACGGATGGCGTTTGAGTTACTAAAGTTTAGCAGACGGATGGCGTTTGAGTTACCAAGGCAACATGTACGGTAGCCCTCTAAGGTAGAAGTCACACAATTCTGTATATGGTTGTATATTATCTAAGATTCTCTGGATAATAACAAACCATTATATATTCCAAAAGAAAATGCTTTTTCAATCTTACCACCAGCAAAATGAACGACAGTTGACTTGTCTTAGAAAGACAGTTTCGACCGATTTCGAAATTGCATACGGAGGATTTGGTAATATGGTGTCTGAATTGGGATATATGGTTGTTTCTGTTCTTTCGATTCACAGGTGTTCAAACATGGAGCTACAAGTTCCAAACGACTTCTTTCGTCTTCGCTGCACCCAGTGGCGTAGCCAGGATTTTTCGAGCAGGGGGGCACTGGAGGGTCACAAACTTTCCCTGGGGGGTCACAAATTTCCCTAGCAAAAAGTTCCGCGAAGAGTGGTCATCCCTCTTCGGCAGTTAGAAAAATGCTTTTCTCAGAAAACATTTCTCACAGTTCATATTTCGAGAACATGAGATCACAATATATAATCAGTTTCAGTGTACATCAAACGGCCCATTTCCTGCAATCGGGGG
>KN883369.1:90565-112514 GCA_000934455.1 Apostichopus parvimensis | reverse complement strand
GGGGGGGGGGGGGGGGGGGAGGGCGTGTGTGTGGGAGGGCGTGTGTGTTGGATGGGTGTAGGGATGAATGAGGCTCTGCACGTTCTCACTGGTAATCGATCATTTTTAGGAAAGGTTGGTCAGGGTTTAGAAAAGTGTGTAACAAATAACATAGGTCTATTAAACGCATTAATTCTGCATCATTGTTACTAAACAGCTAAACATTATATGTATACATATTTATTTGAATATTCTGGCGTTGATATAGGTTGCGAATAAATGTACTTTGTAAGAAAATCAGTGCAACTCTTATATGTCTCACTTTTTACCTGAAGGTAATTTAAAAGTGACGCTATGCCATGAAACAATTTGCTCCGTAAATGCATCTTTTCACGAGAGTTAATCAGCATATCATGTTGGTTCCTTGCTATAGCAAAAGGTACCTAAGTAGTCAGATTGGCGTGTGTGTGTGAGTGTGTGTCTTTGACACTTGCTTGGGTACACTGCAACTCAACAATGGAAAGTTGGACTAAACGCAAACTAGGTATATAGATCCGCCATAGTGAGAATGTGTGCCCTATTGTTTTTGGTGCCTGTGAAGGTCACCAACGGTTAGGTACCAAAAAACCAAATCATTAAACAAAGCAATAACTCACATTGACAGGGTCTAAACATGGTTAATATATTTTGGGACTAGTTGTAAATGGGATAAGGGATTATTTCCAAACATAACGGTCATATGATCCAAGGTCAACAAAGGTCAATTAGGGGTCAAAAACTAGTATTTTTGCATTAACTTGAGAACAAAATATCCGTGAAGGTTGGGAGTTACTCTATTGTAAATCAATAGTCGACCCGCATCTGGGTGACCCTTGACCTCATTTTGACTTCGGGTGAACTTTACTAGGTTCTTGGGTTATTTGAATTTTTGTGGCCATATTCAGATCTCAATTGGTCTTCCGATCAAAATTGTCTATACGTTGACTGCTTTGCAACCTTCGTGTGCGAAGTTATCAGAGGCCAAAGTTTTGTTTTGTTTTTTAGTATTAAAGAACTGTATGGATGGTCATACAGACTCTTTTTTTTAATTAGACTGTCAAACTACATCTGACTAGGAGGACAATAGGTTAAAGGTCAAATATTAAAAAATATGCTTATTTTGAGAGATATGGCGCAAAGAAAAAGAGCCAATATTTCAATTATATGATAGAGCTTGGTGTGCTCTATAGAGGAAACCAACTCCTGCTTCAATCGGACACCTGATTCTCAAGTTATGAGTGGCCAAAAGTTTATTTTGGTACCGTTTCAGCTATGAACATTCAGGACAGATTGCATGTCACGCTTAAATCGGACACTTGGTTCTAAACAGGTTCTCAAAAGGACCAACGGTTGATTTGTGATATTTTTGAGAATAATATTGTGTGTACATCCAAATAACAATGTTAGGACAGTTCTGCTCCTTTGTAAATATATGCTGATATGCAAGGAACTATAGTGCCCTTGGGCTCTTGTTATATAACCTACACAACATCTCCACTTTGTGGTCTATAATGCTATATAGTGAGGCTCACACTATTAACGAATAATAATATCACAATCATTATTTTCTCAATATTTATATTTTATCTATTTTATTCCTTCGTTTTACTTAGGTCGAAGCCTTCCGGAATCGCTACAGGTAGGCCTTCATCAACACTGACCAGTTTTGGTCATAAACTAGACAGAACCCTCAGTCCCCACATAATTAATAACGTTAAATTGAAATGAATTCCAGTGCTGTTATGTTCATTACAATCTATGATCCATATTTTGGAATGATTTAAGCTTCCAAAAGTTTCAGACTCTTAGTGTATCCATTCATGTTGTGTCCAGATTTAATTGTGATTAGACTATCATGTGAAATAATGAATCCGAGAACTGCAATGTCTAATGATGAAAGCTATTCAATTTGTTATCAAATAAAGTTTGATATAATTCATTAATAAAAGTAATTTCAGAGAATCCTTGTTTGTTATTCCACCAATCACTCATAATTCATCAACCTTGAAATTATTTAAAGTACCTACTACTAGTGAAAATCACCTGTTACAATGTATTTTTTATCTGAAATTATTTAAAATACCTACTATTGAACATCACCAAGAAAATCATATATCAAAATACAACATTCTGAGGAATCATTGCTGTCAGATGTACACTGAGGGACCACAGTGGAAATACGTCTGCTGGACAAACCATTCTGTGTTATTCCTACACCATGTGATTTTTGTTGTATTTTGTAAGTTTGGTGTGAAATAAATCAGATCAAATCAAAATCAGAAATAACATACGAAGTACATTGAACAATCACCTCCCCCCCTTCTCCATAAAATATTTTTAAAAAGTTAACCCTAAACATTAAATATGAAAACAACAAAAGTATAGTTTCAATTAGTAGAGATCAATATAAGAGATTATATATGTTCATTTTATGTTCATGTTTTAAAATAAGAGGTTGTCAGCCTGCATTGAAAAGTCATAATTAGCCACATGAATCACTTAGAACAGCTTTAAAAATGATGTCATCTTTTGACACATATGGTATCGTCTCTCTTGCTTTATTTTATCAACAGAAACCAAGCCTGGCAACTGAAATACAATGCCTTGTAAAATCATTAGCCGAAGTAGCCGACAGCGTCTCTGCTCCGCGTTGATTGTCGAGTTGAACAAAACGCAAATTTCTCCTGGACATGAATCTCAAAGAGAGTTATCTTTCCTTCGAGTCTGGCCATTCTTAGCATCTTCAAGTTCTCGAGAGAGATAGGGGCTCAGTTTTAGCAAGGTTGTATTTTGGACCCTCGTAATGGTTAGTTCTACGAGCCTCAAAGTAGCTGAAAATAATAAGAACTGTTTGCTCGTGAACATGACGTCAGATATATTCTGTAGATAAATTTGAGTTACAGTAAAACAATGAAAGACGTCAAAACTACGAATATTGTAATGAAAACTTGCTTTACGATACTCAGAGGGGATAAAAGTCCCCAATTGAATTTCGATATATTTTTGGTAATGTATGTATGTATTTTGGATCCTCCTGCAAGCAGGAACTCGCGAAGAAGCCTCATTGGCTTATCAAAGCCGCAAGCTGACCGAAGTCAGTCTCTCACATTCATATTTAAAGTCCATGAATATGAATTGTTAATTGTCAACAACTCTGTAACTGGACGACATACATTAATCTCGGAGTGACTCGTGCTCGTAAACTCGTGACTCGTATTGTGCTCGTAAACATAACCTGACACTTTTTGCAGGACTATATGGCCTTAATGCTTCCGATTTCATTTGATTCCATAGTAAGTTGATTGAAAAAAATAGCATAAGGAACAGTCGATTGGTAAAAATTGCAGATAGATCCTCGAATAATTTTACCTGTAGATATATGTTTAGTTATTATAAGATACATAAACTGTAAATAATTAATTGCAATTTAACAACGGTAGAATTTTTTTTGTATTGTTTATGTGGTGAATGTAGTCAGTACTCTGAAATCATCTTCGTTTACACATTTTCCCAAAATGTATTTTCTTTCGGTGTATGTGAGTTGTTATCTATTTAAAGGTATCAAAAGAATATAACAATGAATGCCAACAGCCAAGTTGACTCGAAAATCAACATCTTTGTATTAGAGGAATACTATTTTAATCTTTTCAATAATGGTATATATAGTAAATGGAAAAGTAACAGTATAAATAAGATGACATTTTACTGCATTTTCGAGTATTTGTAATTATTTTAAGAGTAAAGTGTTATCACCTGTACCAAACAAATGCAGGCGTCACACTGTCCCGAAGTTGACACCAGATGGCCATGCGAATATGGAATTTTGAATTTCGCGCGAAGATGGCCCCGAACTTGGTCAACAGCCAATCAACAGCCGAAGCAAGTACGATGCCTACAGAAGGTCACACGATGGCACCCGGACCACACACGAAGGCAATACAAAGATGTACATTTTTATTAAGTTGTTAACCCGCAGGACACACGAAGGCAACACGAGGGCTACACGATGGCTACACGACGTCGTATTGAGAGTACGATGGGTTCGAACTAGGTCAAGAAGGCGTCACGTGACCTGATGGTATTCCAGATGGTATAAACCTTCAGCCGACCGTGGGAAATTCAATTAATGATCGGAGACTATTGGGAGCAGAACACTCATTTATTTCAAATTTAATTAAAAACTAACATGCCGCCCAAGGTAGGGAAAGGCAGGGGAAGAAGCTGGCTGGTAAATACAGAAATCAGAAGAGGAAAGCAGAGGAAACTGAGGATTTAGAGGTCCAAGAAGACAGCACTGAGTCTCCAACCAGAGAGAGAAGGTGGAGAAAATCCAAGAAAGATGTCAGCTCTTGTCCAAGTAAAACTGAAGAGCGGTCTCCAGAGGGTTCAAAGTCTCCTCGGCGGTCTGAAAGGTCTCCTCAACAGGCTGAAAGGTCTCCTCAACAGTCTGAAAGGTCTCCTCAGCAGTCCCAAGAGTCTCGGCATCATTCACATTCTCCCCCTCCTCCTCGTAACAGACAGCCCGAATCCTTGGATGATGAAGGTAAATATTTATAACTTATTTTTGGTATAGATGGGGAGCAAGGGGGTTATTGATTTTGTTATATATTCCCATACATTGTTGTCCTGCATGTACTTAATTTGTTTTCCATTTGGTATCTTATCAGATGAGTCAGCTTCCCCCGCCCTCCTTGCAGATAAGTTTAAGTCCAAGCCTCAAGTTGTCAAGGGCAAGGGCGGCAAAGGGAAAGGCAAGGCCCAAAATGAAAACCCACCCCCTGGTGCACCATACAGCTTCACAGAGGCGAATGAGGAGGCAATCGCTCGCTGGGTAGAGAGTAAGAAGCTACTGTATGACATGAAGGACAAACAGTACAAAGACAAGGCATTGAGGAGGCAACTATGGGAGGGAAAGGCTGCGGAGTACGGGGTGGATTGTAAGTATAAACAAAATTACATTTCGATTACTTTGAAATATTTGAAATCCATTTAAGATACTTGACATGCATTGCTGTCACTGAACATTTCAATGATTGTACTAATTATTTTTTTTTGATTTCTGTCATTGCAGATGATTCAATTCAGAAATGGTACCGCACACAGAGCCGAATTTGAAAATATTCTTTATCGTGTGTCCATCTGGTGTCAACTTCGGGACAGTGTGACGCCAGCAAAAGGGAAAAAAGGGAGATAAAGTATAAAAACATGGTGATTTATAAATTACATGGTAAAGGTGTGCGCATAGGCACTTTTAAGAATAGCAGAACGTGATCTTGCTTACAAAACCATAATGCCTGATGGATTATGATTTTTTTTTTTACGGTAACTTTTAATTAATCAATCTTTACTGCAACTTATCCACCTTTTATAAGAGTCCTTTAGATATAAATATTCATGTGCTTTAAACACCATTTAGTTTTAGTCGTATGCAAGGTTTAAATTACTCTCTTTCCTAAATATGGTAGAAGGTCAAAAGGATTGCCATTCTTTGTACAGCTTTAAGGAGAATAGGTCGTACCATCTGTACTATAGCATTGTAATTACGTCATCTATCGTGGCATTTCTTGATATGTTGGGATAGGTTTGAAACTTACAGAGAGAGATATAGAGAAAGAAGGTACGCTTACTTTAGGAACCGTTAGTAACTTTAGAACTTTAAAAAATGTCATCATCTTCAAATGTTCAGATGTATTGATAATGTTACGACAGTATGGTATCAATTATTAAAATATATAAAGCAATTGTGAGTTGTATATAGCTTTCCACCTGGCAATTGTATTATGTAACCTATAACTTACGTAATTTTTGGGAATAATATCGAATGTCAGAGGTGAAACTTTTAGTAATAGGAACATGTTGTAATTCAACGTCAGCGGTGATGAACTTTCAAAGGAATGATATATTTGAAAATGTTAGTGCTAACATTATTTTCTATAATACACGCATTTTATTATTGATAACAATGGCTTAAGAAGTCGTGATGCTGTATATAGCTTTGTTTTTTTAACATTTTCCTAACTTGGCGCATCTCAATAATTTTGTAATATGTTGTAAGTTATTAATAACTATTACAAGAACTTAATTGTATCAAATGCTGCAGTGAACTCGATAATATATTTGCTAAAATAATTAATATTAATTAAATTAGTCAATAATTTGATTGTTTAATTGGACATAATATCCTTCATGTAAAAGCTGCATTTTACATTTCATACTAACTTTAACACAAACTGGTTGTTAGGTATGATACCATTCAAGCGATAGTCCCGAGTGTCTAAAGAACTTGCTAGAAAAATTATTGGAAAATGTCTTAAACTTTGGATCTAAACGACACTTACCAGCATGTGCCACTTGCGTAATCCTCCCAAATTTGGAGTCACAATGTAGCCAATACAAGGCAACATGAAGTCGATCCTTATTTCATAAGTCTTAAGAGGCGAACTACTCAGAATGGTAGAAAGTTAAAACCTTTCTTAAATTGCACCTTTAATGAACATGTAGTATACTCAGACCCGTTGCCAGGCATTTTGAGTTAAAGGGTCACCAACAATTTAAGGAGGAGCACAACACTCATGTCCTGTAACTAGTTAAGTAATTGTTGACATGATGGTAACAGATTGGAGAGAGCTCGGGTGCTCTTTCCTAAACTCCGGCCTCACTACCGGCCAGAATATATATTTAGTCACTTAATCAGGTTCACTTCTGTTGTAAATATTTCCAAATTAAGTATTATATCTTTTTCACACACTAAATTTCTGCTTAAAATACAATAAAATGATTTTAAAAAATCGAACCGTACCGCGTACTTGATATTTTTCGTTTGTGTGCTATTTCTATGATAAATTAAAAATATTTAATAACTTTGTGTCACTATTGCTAGTAGACTATGTTCGAATTATTCCAGTTGTTTTTGATACTACCATTTCTGTCACATACTGAGACATACTGCTACACCAGTAGGAAGGCCTGTGACTACCTTGCTTGGAAAAATAAAGTCGCAATTTAAGGACGTTAACATTAACAATTTCGAGGAAGCAATAAACCTTTCGCAAGATCGTGATACGTGGCGGAGGTTAATCACTGAGCATGTCGGATAGACGAGACTCAACTTACTACTTCTACAATTTTGGTAAATATGGACTCTGTGACAATATGGTTGCTATGGCAGGCAATTACAAAGGCATAATATATATTCACACATTTTATACAGTACGTATTCAATTAAATTTGCAAATAACATCCTAGCATTTCGATAATACGGTCTATCAGCAATACAAAGTTAATTGCCACAATGTGAATATATTGTGACGTAGTTTTATAGTCGTTCGTTACACCCGAGCAATGGTGTTGACAAAGTGAAACGGGTATAATGGAGAAGATATTTCCTTGGCCGAGCGAACTTTATTCTTCAGTATTTGATCTGAACTATAAATGACTACATGATTAGCTAATTATACAGATTATTGTTTGATGGAGGCAAATCCTGGTTGTGGTTTGCTCTCTAGAAGGGTGTTTGAGGGGCAGGCGTGGGTCAGGAAGGGAGTGAATGGTGTACACTCCAATCCCGTCTCAAATGTACACATATTGAAAAGTAGCGATTACTTATTGGGACAACCGCGCGCTTAGACCTATTTATTTATAACCTTTTCATAAATATGTCATAAAAAGCATAATTAATCGTCCTTTTTTCCTTAGGAAAACCCCAGGAATCCGCTACATGAGCCCGACCCTACAGTTAACCCCCTCCTTAACAAAATCATGGTCTCGAGTTAAATTTCTCGGCGAATAAAATGAATTATGGATTTTATTCTACACATGTAGCTTAACATATAACCGATATTGTAGGTTAATATAAAACTTGTTTACAGTATTAGTTTCTCCAAATACTATAGTTGATTTACCATAAAAGTGAAATGGCAATTACCGAGTAATGCATGGTGAAAGGAATCATGATCAAATAAATAAAGTATATGACAACAATTATTCAGAAAAAAAAACTCAAGTGACAAAACGTTTGGTATGGCTGACTAATTATGCTCTGAATCTTAAAGAAATGGTTCCATTTAAAGGACTCATTATATGGCATTCACCGATCAAGTAACAAACATGTGACAGAATGACAGATATCACTTACCGGGTTTGATTATAACATTAACTTCTTTAATGTCAGCGATCTCTAACAAAATGGAACTTTTCATAAAATATTTAGTCCGCTTTTAGTCTGTCAGTATAACCTGTATATCACGTGAGCTCATTTAGTGTACAATGGGTTCATCTGACGAGACCATGCATATGCTAATTATCGCAAACTTAAAATAAAAAAGTTTCGATACACTCTAAAATCAGTTGGTTAAAAAATTTAACCAATACCTTAAAGAGGGGATGAAATTATGGGTTTTCATGTCTTTGAATGGTTTATATACATTACTACAACCCCACCCATTCACTACTTCCCGTGGATGCAGCTGCAAAAGTCAGAAATTCGCTGTCAAAGTATTTCTCTAGCGACCTCCCGAGCAGACACTCGTGAAAAAAATCAAAGCTTCTCACCGTAGTTCATATGACGTCAGTAAAGGGACCATTTCAGACTAAGCCGACTCCAGATTTGTATTGTTAAGGCGTCATACAGTTTACTTCGTACAAGTAACTACAACACAATCTCTTCCATCAACTGAGAGTTTTCTCCCGAATCTTCCGATTCCGAAGAAATGGGCCTTCACCTCTCAGAATATTCGTAGGCTTTGACGAAAATTATTTCTCGAGGAAGAAGAGGAGATATTTTTCGAGGGTGATGAAGATATCGGTGTTTTTCCATATTGATTTGAGCCCCTTGCAGAAGAATTGTAAAACGATCCCGATGGCCAGGACACGTCGCTGCCGATGGGAGTCCCCGAGTAGAACAGTTGGACGTTCCTTAACCGAAACTGGTCGGTTGAGCATAAACAAAACCACCGTAATTAAGACCATCATATGATTTAAATTACCTCGAATGTCGGTGATCCTGCTACTTAACTTCGTAGCAAAGCTTCAAGAATTGTTTGTTACTTACAGTGCAAGGAAAATGTGACATTCTGTACAGTGCAAGTGCAACCCCATAGTACTAGTAGTGGTAACATGGGGTCTAGACCTTACTAATAGACGTTGTATAACAGGCTAGCCCGTGTAATCATATCATCCAACTGTAACGTTAAAATCATAACACAACGCCAGTTTTACCACAAAAGAAAAATTGCAGATCCAGTTTTGATTGTTCTTAAACCCACTGGCCATGAGTTGTGTGCCAGAAACCAATAAAACACATCGTCATTTGCTGCATCAAGGAGGCCTAGGCTATGGTCATAACAAGTAATATCGCAATAGTATAGGCCCACAGGCACTCGTAGTGTAGTGTTTTGGACGAGTCGTGTGCAAATTCTTTGATTTTTATCATCATTTGGAAAAGTGTGCAGGTGAAATCCGTTATAACTTGTGGTGGAACAACCTGCAACCACACATCGGCTCGGCATAATTAACACGTACGAGATAAATTTACGTTAAAACAAAACACCAAATCTCAATTACAACAGAGCACTGCAACAGTGTTATGTTGTGTGTTCTCAGACGTTTCAGAATGTAAACATAGCGTCGAGGAAGTAAGCTGGGTTCCTCGACTGACGTCACGCCGCATTACCGTATATACAACACTTTTTATTACCCTCGAATTTCTGATCGCTTATTCCTCGAAGATGCAAGCTTCGTTTGACACAGACTGAGTATCATAGGAAAGCTACGAGTGTATCAAACACAACGATTTATGTAAAAATAACCCACTCTTTAACGAACACTGGTCACGTATTTCAAATTCCACTTATTGGTGATAGTTTAACCAACACCTGTTGGTTAACGGCTTATCCAGTTGTTAGGTAACATTTTTAACCAATAAAATAACTATAAGTTTGTACCAACAGTTGTTGGTTAAATTAATTGTGCAAAGTATGCCCATCATTGGTGAATTTTGCAAATATAGGGTTCATTAAATTGGGGAATTAAAAATCATTGTATTGGGCAATTACTACATTTAAATTGGTCAGTGGCTTTTACCATTACAAAAGGGTCGGGGAGTTAAATGAGCCTTCATTGCCCAATTTATGTTGGCGAATGCAATATATTGGACAGTGACGGATGAGATCCTCAGTGGATTTTACTTAATGTAGTTGAAAGACTCGTCACAAGTTTTGTTCATGCAGGCTTGATTTGCAACAATCAATTGAATATGGCAATGCAAAGACTTAACAATTCCTTGGAAAATATTGAGAAATTAATAAACAGTTACAAGACAGAAGCCAGATGGATGACGTTTTAAGAACTTGTTTTTCTTGAAAAAGCTGAACTGTGTGAATAAAATACAAAAAAGAAAAGAAAAAAGAAACACAAATGTGCTTGGATGTTACAACTTCTAAGCTGTGCTCTATCAGACCTTTAAGGTGACATGAACAGTTTTCTGCATGAATCTGACGTAATGTATAGTGAGGGTGTACATGTTTACAAAGGTTTCACGATTTGACCTCTGATGACCCCATATGACCTTTGACCTCCACCAAAAACTATAGACTTCATTAACTTAGTGTGGTACTTCTACACACTTAATTAAAGGTTGGTGGAAGCTTCCAGTATTGAGATATCGTGTTTACAAGGTTTTCACAATTTGACCCCTGGTGACCCAAATGACCTTTGACCTCCACGAAAAACTAAGGGCTACTACTACTCAATATGGTACTCATACTCACACACGCACACTCTCTCATGTCGCTCTCTATAATCATGTATATAACACTTCCAAACTTATGACGAAAATAAGACGTACTTCACTGGCTTTATTCTATTAATTTCTTGATATTTTTATTTTCCCTTTTACTTAAAGAATAACACATATGAATTAACCACCTTTCATGAACTACATCAGTACAATGTTTACCCACATTTCAAGAATCTCTCCTTTATTGTTAGGACTGAGGGGAAGACCCGTATTATAGAAATATTATTCTGCTTGTTGGATTGTTTAAAGGTTACATTTCAATAAGTACATCAAAAACTATTTCTTCGTTCTGTCGGTCATTAAAATAAAATGTCAATGTAAATAATGCAATTTCATATCGTGTTTGTTTTATATTAAGGGTGTTTTTTCATAAGTTAATGGTTATACATCGTATTATTTTCAATTAACATAGTTCATTGTCACAAAAACCAAACAACTTGATCCAATCTCATTCCTATTCCTCTAACACTGAGACTATAACTATACTATCAGGACAATGCCACGTCTCGTGAAGTATCATAAGTTCCTTCGAAATGGAATGGATACCACACCATCATTGTTACACGATTTTGGCGAGTAATTTACACCGTGTACTGGATGTTTTGTAACGTGTGTATACAACACGAAGAGATCATGAAGAGGGAAATAAGAACGTTTTTCGATGTTTGTAAAAACAAATTGACTAATTTAGATTGTAAGCTACACGATATGACATAGAAAAGATGGTGACAATAATGGTAAAACTCCGATCGCACTTATATATTATGTATATTACTTTTAAAATAACAGTAGTATATTCATCGACGGAATCGGTAGCAGCAGGGAAAAGAAAGTGTCTCTGGCGAGAGTATTAAGCCAACGTGGTATTTTTCTGGCACGCTTTACAGCCTATGTTTTTTGTGAATGTTCTGTCATTATTTAGCCTATTAAGCACCCCTACGTGTCTAAACAGCTTTGCTCCTGTTAGAACTACTTCATATTTCCTACGTGCTGATAGTACGTGAAGTAGGCTCTTGAAAAATAGTGCGAAAGACAAAAGCTCTTACCGTCGTGAACAATGGTACGAGCACTTTTACAATCTGAGTGAAATAGCTGCACGTTTCAGGTGAAGCTTTACTATTGTATAGACTGCAATACGAAACTATTTTTCGTCACCCCACCCAGGTACATTAAGTACCACTACGTGTGGACACAGCTTTGCTCCTGTTAGAACTACTTCATATTTCCTGTTTGCTGATAGTACGTGAGGTAGGCTCTTGAAAGACAGTTGCAAACAAAACTCATACCCTCATGAACAATGAACCGACCATGTATGGGACTCTGATTGAGATAGCTGCACGATTCAGGTGAAACTTTACCTTTGTATAGACAGGAATACGAAACTATGTTAGTCACCCCACCCTCAGCTCCTTTCCCTACGTACCACTCATCTGTCTCATTAAAGTTGTTATGAGTGAATTTGCTTGTCCATGGCATTGCATAACAAATCAAAAGATGCGATAAAAATGACACAATAGACTAGCCGATACAGTAGATATACCCGAGAACGAATACAATAATTAGCGTGCACTGGGATTCAATAATGACACACTTGGAACTACATTTCTACTGGTAAACTCTAGTCATTCAGTTCTGTCGAATAAATATCTCTAATTTCAACACTATCTAGACTACTTTGTAACTATATACTTAATCACGGCTGTAGATTTACTGATAATCCAAGTTGCGGTCCAAATTAGAGTAACGACGGTATTAGTAGTATTTGAGTATGGTATGCACACTCTATGTTACGTTGAGACGTACTGAAGTATATTCTGCTGTAATTTATTTACGGTTGCATTCTTCTATGTCATGGCGTTCTCGGTGTAAGCTGGATTCCGTGTACGTTGCCAGGGTGTGTCTCTGTAAAGAAGATTACATAACATATGAATTCGGAGAGTGTAAGTGACAATTTTTTAAGGCCGTCCTTACACTCAAATGAGTGATCACATGATTAAGCAACAAATTTGACTGCAATAATATCCAGCATGGATAACATGAAAGTATAGAACGTATAACACCTCGAAAAAGGGAAGGTTCAGACGTATGGATGGATGGAAGTAGGGATGGATCGAAGGAGGGATGGATCAATAGATCGATATATTGACGGATAGATGTATAGATTTCCGACGTCAGGCTTTGTAAGAGAGCTAATCTCAACTTTATATGACCTTCCGACAATGTTGTGTCGAAACAAAAAGATGCATTTGTGCTTTCGATTTCTCTGCATTACATTTCAATATTGCAAAGAAAAAATCAACTTGTATGTTTCATTCGGTGGATGAAATCGGAGATTCAAGCAATAAAAAGTATTTACCTGTACTTTCCGCGGAGCTGATTCACCTACAAAACAAAATATTAAAAGGTTTTCAGAAAAAAACAGTAAAGGAAACACGATTAGTGTAAATTCGAACTTTAGATTGGCCATTTTTGTTTAGTTTTCAATACCAGACAAACTTTGGGGTCAATAACTTACATTCTGGTTAGTTTATAAGCAAATTGAATACACAATGAGCTTTGATTGACTTATCTTAACAAGATACCTGAGCCTGTTTGTTATAGGTATTTTCTTTTTAATATAATGTGCCGATACTACTAGCTGCAAATTACGCGGATATATATCTGTGATATTTCAAAAATAGCCTGTCATAAGAATAAACTTAATACTGCGATATATAATTCTTAAGTTTCATATATGTCTTAATTGTGGGCAATAAAAACGTGAAACAGTTTCCCTCGAAGGCTCGCTTTCTGGTACAAAATACTTTCATACAAAGTAATCATTGAAACTTACCAACAACAAATGTTCCGTTTTATTCATATCCTTGTTGTTCTCTCCCTAAAAGAGAAAATGAAACGCACACGTAATCATACGTTTTACCAAATGTTTTACTGACAATAGAAAATCGCAATGGATTGTAGTGTCTGGCATGAGTGATTGATATTCCTCCTAACATAAAACGCACTGAATGAACGGTTGTTACTTTTACGAACCTTAAGCGACCATTTTCCTAATGGATACGTCTGTATAATAATGGTGAATAATGGTCGAGTAATGGTGAGTCTATGGTTGTTTTTTAATAATAATTATATAAATGACGATGTTTATAGTTGCTTCACTCCTGATCTGAATACAGTTAATTCGTCTAGAAACATATCATGATACGAATATTCATAGTAGAAAATATAGAAACAAAATATCGTTCACTTCCGCTGATGGACGTCTGCTCTTTGAAGGCTCCATCGCTAAAAAATATTAGTAGTTAGGTATTAGTATGCAGAATTCTCACCTTCCAACAACCGTTTCTGACATTAAGGTATGTACCTATATTCCAGCGAACTGTAAAGAATCGGATTAACAACAATTAACACCAACAGAAGCTTAAAAACTTAAAGTAAAATCAACTTTGCTATTTACTACCCCGTAAGTATTTTAAGTGAGTAGTTCTTTCGGTTAAATCTCATACACAGGACATTTCAAGTCTTTCAAAATATTGATCACTATTTTTATATACTTTTGCCATAGCGACTTTACTTCACATTTCTTTATATGTTATAATGGCGCACTTTCTGTTTTTGCATCCAATCAATTTTGTTTCAAAGCCTTTGCTTCTAATCAACAGTGACAATAGGTTCTCGCGGAAAGTATAAGTGATATCTGTGCATAGTTTTCATGTACCTCGCAGCTTTCTTTTCGGTAGTATCCGCGTTATGATTTCACACTGTACTTGTTGAGGAAGAATGCAACTTCTGAACCTGCATGGAAGAAAACATCACTTAATGAAATCAAATGTTAGTACGGTTATCGCTAATTGGCACTCACAGTCAATAAATATTACAATGACAACAACAAGCATAGATTCTGCCCCGGGTGTAAGCTTATTGATTGCGTAGACGTATTAAACGTCTTCGTTACTAATAACAATTGACTTACCATAGCTCTTCCAGGCTTTCACAATTTGAAGAGTAATCTAGTAAACCCGAGACTTCATCTTCTGTGAACTCCCTCCCTCTGTCACTGATCTCTAGGTTTTGCAGTGTGCTTAGGACTGGCACGTGCAAGTCAGAGTGAAGTAGCAGCAGATGGTTTTGTTGATCAACTCCTTTTACCAGATCAACAAATGTCACACGGGAGACGGGTTTCTATGTTAACGAGAAATGATAACACCATCGTTAACATAAATCACAATGCAGTGTATCCGCATACATTATATGGACTTTGCTTTCTTTAGTTTACCAGGTCATATTTGTTGACACATGCTACGAACACAAAGTAGTAGTAACTGATGCACGGTTGTGGGGTATGAACAACAGTTTCTGTACCAATCATTGAGTGCGAGTTCTTTGATACGCGATTCCAAAATGAAGTCGTATCTAATTTTTTATGCTATAAGTAGGCATATGTATACACCTTAACATGGCATTTTTTTCGTTCTCGGCATGACGAATTGGTGCCAATTGCAACACAGGTTACTACTGTTCATGTCGCTCAACCGTGCATCAGTAATTAGTGTTTATGTTCGTAACACGGTAGCATATGTTACAAGTGGCACCAGTAGTTACTATACTAGCTATGAGTATAGGCAGTAGGTAACAACTTGACGTAATATTGCACACTTATCTTCAAGTTAGAGCTCCATATAATATATTCATTAACGATAATGAGATTAACTCCCAATCTGCTTTAGTCCATGTAATATATTACTTAATAATAATGAGGTTAACTCCCAAACTGCTTTTAACTGGTTTATATATGTTATACTAGTTTTACCTGGTGCTTGGATGCAATCTCCAACACTTGAATGGTAGATCTCTGCAGTACCCTGCTATCTCTTTCCTGCATATAGATATTCGCTGATACAAGCTTCGCTACAATCTCCAAGATGTTATCAACTTTACCGTCTCTCTCCAAAATGCACAAAGTCGCAAATTTGTTGTCACGTCTCTTTTCCTGCAAGTATTCGATGATATTCTTCGCGGCATCTTTGTTTATTCCGCAAGTGAACCGGTAAACGTACTGAAGATCAGCCACGTTTATCAGGTCAAACAATTCATGGTTGGTTTCCTGGTCTTCCCTAGTAACGACACTGGCGAGATGATGAGCTGCGTACCACTCACCGAATAATTTGTGGTAAAATCTGACGTCCGTCTGGTATTGAATGTGGTCGGATGTACCAGGTTTGTCTGCATCATCGAGATAAACCTCTTCAACCAAAATACCTATCTTGAGATAAAGGTTGTAAAACTCCTCACCCAGTCGTTGGCACATATACTGTTTCTTCCATGAAAGTTGTTGCTGATCTCCGCTCAACCCTTCAAAAGCTATTTTGTCTAGTTCACTGTGTTCTTTCTCGTACATTTTCCATTCGTTGTCGTAATCACCCACAAGTTTGTTTCTCATGTGACTGTGGAAGCAGGATATCATGTAGCGAAAGAAACTCGTCACGGAAGAGAAATCACGGAATGACTTCTTTTCGTGAGTCATGTGAGCGAAGATGACAAAGAACAGAGGTACTTGACACAGATCACGAAGGATTGGATTTTCTTTAAGTAGAAGTTTGATTTCACGAACATCATTCGTGTTGTTTGTGACAGCCTTTTCTATGTACGAAGCTCGCGCTTCTTCGGTGAATCCTGTCAACCGAAGTCGTTGTGTTTTTGGAGCAAGATCTTTTGGGAGATATGACGACCGTGTAGTCACAATGACGTCAAACCCTTCGAATAGCTCTTTCTTTATAATGTTTGCTATATCTGTGTTTGGATCATTACGATCCGCGTACTCGTCATAGCCATCGAGGATGATTACACCGGAAATGCAGTTAAATAGTATCTCTTTTACATCAGCTTCCGTCCAGGAGGAGTACTTGGACAGGAAGATTTGTAAAATGGAGTCGAAAATCGATTTCATGCCTGTGATATGTCTTAATCGTATAAATAAAACAATGTCTGTGTTTCGCAAAGGTGAATTTGCAATCTTGTTGCACCAGTCATATGCCAACTGGAGTGCTAGGGTCGACTTTCCGTACCCTGGATCACCTTCAATTATAAATCTCTTATATTCTTCTCTCTTGTCGTTTAATATGGCGTTGTATGATTTCAGCTTACGCCACTTCTCTTCCCCGGATTCATACATATCTAAGTCCAGAAGGTCTATACCGCCCTCGACAAACAACTTGTTGACACAATACATCCTGTCTTTAATAAACGGAATAGGTTGGACAGCGTTGTAAAGAAGATGATACCGTTTTCTTAAGACTTCAATGAATAGGTTTGTTTTATCAGCACCTCCCATCACCGGAAAGAACGTCCCTTCAAAATAACAAAAAATGCGTTCAGTGCGTAAAAGTAATTCAAACTTAAATTCTTAAGAAAATTACCCAATATACAGTCTGGCCACGAGAACTTATTGACATTATCTACTCTCCAACTCAAGTTCCCTCACAACGATACTGTGATCATGTGTGATTATGATTTCACGTAATTTGGGAATGTATACTACACGTGACTTCAGTTAAAGATATATGACGATCAACTGTGTACTGTGGATATGAAAAGAACTTGTACGCATGTCGCCCTCCTTGAGTATTCACATTCAAAAAGGCTAAAGAATATATGGTCCATCTTATTAAATATCATCATTTAATGAAAGAAACATTTGGAGGGATCAATGTAGTGTTACAGTCTTGGTTTTAGCATACCGTCTTTACCCATTGTAATGTAAACAAGTTTCAAGTTGGAGGTTCAATAATGTTAAACCATTTGCCGCATTGACCGCAGTGCCCTGACTTAGACTAATGTAAGGATATGAAATGCTCAAACAGTAATTAATGTAGCAACTAGACCGTGGGATGCTTTTCTTCAGCAAAGTCATTAATGAAATGAGGAAAGGAAGAGAGGGGACAGGTGTATATTTCTAATTCCTTCCACTTTTCTAACCACATGTGCCTTCTACAGTCTTATTGAATAAGTCACTGCATTTTTGAAAAACGAGAATCAAATGACCTCTCCCCCTCCCTTCTCAACACAAAAACACCTCATAATCAAACTAGGTTTTGCAATTTTTTCACTTGTTGTGTCAAAATGTTTCAGATAAACGTTGTATCTGTTGGACAAATGAGGATCAAATAACATATCTCTCTGAAAAGTTTGTTCCATAAGAAACTCAATTTCCAATGAGAAGTTGATAAATGTAAATAACCAATTAACTTTTAACATCTCGAGTTACTTATAACGTCCCTTTAAACATAGGATGGACTCTGCTCGGACTCGGTCGAGATTCAAACCAAACTCCTACTCGGATTTCTTGGAATCGACTAAAACCCTGGCTTTAGTTCAGGTGGAGTTCATGTTCTTACCTTCTGTTGTAGGAGATAACGAAATCATAGGCGTATTCTGAGATTGAGAGAAAATGGTAGGAAGCTATGAGCAATGATGAATTAAAGTATATTCCCATGGATTCAAATTGAAGACGATATATACACGCAGAGCAATTACGGTTATGGACACATATCGTTATGACGGTTCGTGAAGACAGATTAATTCTAATGACATTGTGACCACAGACGTTGTGTGCAGTTCAGTTTTTGGCTGTTTTACTTTGACAGGTCTCTAGCAATGATATCAACTCATCGGTACGATAACGTTTAATGAAAATGTATCATTAATTTTAAATTGCATGATATAAAGCTGGTTGTTTTAACTTAGATAGTTTTGCTACCTCTTGTTCGGTTCCACTTGCATGAGAGATGCTTATTCGGAATTTTCCTGGATAATTAATCGATACTTCTTCAGACTGAACTTTGTGTTCTCTTTTTCTCTTCCGTTTGCCTGTTAAGTCAATTGAAGGACATGTACTGTGTTCATTATTTGGATGAATTAGCAAAACAGAACATTGCTCTCAATGTCAAACAATATATGATGCATTCAAAACATCAGTTCATTGAGTAGACAATATTACCTATATATACAAGGTTACTATATTAATTATCTTAAGGGTATAAAAGTCAATCCAAGTTGCCAACACCACGAGCTATTTGCTATGTAGTCACGGTAATCAATCGAGCTGGAATTGTAGTATTAGGATGGGAATTAATGAAAGCACAGCACAATGCGGTCTCGTGGTATGCCAACAAAGGGGATCGCTACCAGCTGTGTATGTTGTTTCTACCTGTTTTATGATATGTCTATTATATTTAGATTATATACAACATTGTTTGGAACATATTTCATAGAGCGCTAAAGATACGATTGACTAGCTTAGCTTCGTCGAAGTTGATTTGGTAATGCGTTATCAAGGTAGAATCTTGGACTCGTGGAGTAAGATTCGAGAATCTGGGCAGTAATTTCTTACGTTTTAGCGCAATTATGATGCATATCACCGTAAGTGTAAGGATAATAACTACAGGAACGATGAGCAACATCCACATATAGTTGACCTGGTGTCCTTCAGCGGTATCTGAGAAAGACAATAGAAAACAACGGCACACTGTTTAAAAATCTCATATATATTACTTTCATTTACGAGTCAATGAACCTCAACTACTCTTTCATATTTTGGAAAGTTTTTAAGTAACTGTTGGTTTATTATTGGAATTATGTAATGTACATTTCCCATAAGTATGTTTTATATTGACCCGACCACTCAAGTTAAAGTGATCCACTTGATTTTACACGTGTTTCAAATTAATATGAACAGTATATGTGAGGGACCAGCATTTCCTAAATCAGATGATATCATCTCGTAATCGCCAATTCAGGTTCCATTGCTAACGTATCTAGCAGCTTTTGGAAATCATGTCATACGATATCGTGCTTTGAATAATATTTGAGAGATTGTGTAAGATTGTCAATTTATAATTAATTGCAGGCTGGGTTTGAAGATATTTTGGATTTATCTGATATCGTATCAGATCAGATACGATCACATCACATCACAACAAAACACAGTACAGTACAGCACAACACAGCACAACACATCACATCACATCACATCATATAAAATAATAATCATATGAATAATTAAAAACATTTATGTTACTTGTAAGTCCTATATTAATCAGCTTTAAACTAGTGAATAGGTTCAAAAATGTATCAATAACTTATCAGCGAGGGCATACCGTATGTTATTAGGAGATCCACTTTTACTGATAGATCCATTATGTCTGCATATTCGCCTACTACCCGGCATTCTACCGTTACCCTCTGTTCGGTGTCTGTTGTGGAGCTAACGGTAGACGTCACAAATACATCAAACGTATCCTTTCTTTGTACAGTTCTTGTCTGCTGCTGATCGATCGAGACAGATGAACCTTTATTTAAACCCTGCCACTCTAGTTGAACTTCGGGGCGTATTCCGTATACCATACATGTCAAGTTATCGTAACTTTGCACAGAGAGAACACAGTACTGTTGATGATTGCAACCTGATACGACTAAATATGGTGGTTCTGGTTTTACTGCGAATGAAGAAAGTTGCCAGTTGTTACATACTGTTGTAACATCATACATATATGCAATGTATGTATACATGTTTACGATACAATATTGCTAACGATGATAACACTTAATAAATGTTTCCTAGCTTTGTCAGATTTTACTTTTCTATAGAAAAAGATCAGAAACAGTTGTATTTGTTTCAAGGAGAAAACTCATGCTGGCGCGTGTTAAAAGGCCCAACTGATTTCAAACATGAAGCAACATGTCCATCCTAAGTCCAACTGGTATAAACATTCATTTATCACAAAACCAACACCTATCTGTTTATTACCTGTCGTAACAGGTAGTTTTGAAACATGTATCACTTCCTGATAATAGATAGTAGGTAACCATTGGAAGTTTTGTGCAATACAGGTTATGGTTCCAGAGTTTTCTTTTAACAAAAGGTCGCAATTGTGGGTAGGGAATAAAAAATGCTACACCGCTGGCTGGTTTACATTTACAATTTGAACCCGATCTGTTAACAAGAAGCGTTATCCACTTTAAACTATGCTATGCTAGCAAACACTATAGTCAAGTATAGAACATGATTTAAATATATAATGCTAAGTACAATTGCACAAACCAAAATTGTCAGGTTCAGTTGTCGTATAACTTTCTCTCCACAGAATACCATCCAACAGAAACTACATTGCTTAAGGTTTTCACAATGTGATACTTTAGTTTCTGCGTCTAAAAAGGTACTAACTTTTCCTATTTTGCTTGTCACAATCTTGGTGACTAGAGATAAAACGTTTTCTGAAACTGTATAAAACATTGCACTCAAACATAAATGACATATAATAGGAATTGGAATACGATACTCAAATTCAACCTCCTTCTCATAGGAGAGTTACCGTACCATAAACTGAAACTTGATATGCGTTCATCTCGTCTGTTCTTTCACTAGTAAACAGGCAGCGATAGATGCCTTCATCCGTTGGTAAAGTGAAATCCTTAGTCAACGTACCGTCTTCGTCTACTTCGAACATATCTTGATAAGTTACAGCTTGGTTTGTATCCAAGCGAAGAACTGCTGAAAGCGTTTGTGAATTCGTATTATCGTTAAATTTCCGTTTCCATAAAACGATGTTAAAATCACGATACGTACATATGATGTTTAGCTTTGAATTCATTTCTATACGCACTTTCTTAAGATTTTGACCAGTGTTATCGCTATAAAAGTTACTATGAGATTCAACCAACACCAGTGAAGTGTATTTGTTAAGAAGGGATGGGAGATGGTCGGTCTTACAAACGAAAAGTGACAACACTGGTGTTAATTTTTCAAATAGGTTTGTTGTATTTGTTCTTGAAGTGTAAAATACTCCATTATTTAAACTTTTCGTTGTAGACGTTATATTTTCATCTCCTCTAGCGCGTCTGATGGCCCAGTAAGGACTGATCGAAGGCCTACTATTCCTTACAACACAGCTCAACTGTGAAAATCGTTCTATTTTCAGATGACAGAGTTTGTCCTGTTCTTCACAGCCTTCAATAACAGGATAAGGAGGATTCGGCTTGGCTGCAAAAAGGTCGAGACGGGTGGAATTTGTGTATAGTTCTATTATAAGAATGTATTGCTTTGTTCAAAGTTAAACGATATAATTACTTGATTGAAGT
>KN883369.1:56031-82012 GCA_000934455.1 Apostichopus parvimensis | reverse complement strand
TTGGTATTTGCGTCGAGAACGGTATGTATACAGATATTGCCAAAGCATTAATTAATTTCTTCAGCTTGGCTCTTACGTTCTTTCCGAGTGTACTTATATTATGCAGTGAACATCAAAGGCCCTATGAAGTACAAACATTAGTTTGAATAATAGTCTCAATCCTTTACAACATTTCTATAAGTTTGAAAATCAACATTCCACAGATAAGCTGTACTTGCTTCACAAACACGTCTTTTGCGCCACTCTTGATGCTCGCCTACAGACACCTTCTTATGCAGCTATGACAACGTCTGAAGTTACCAGGTGCATAAGCAGCATTCTAGATGCTATGGAACTGATACACTCCTACGGGGTACGTTGCATAGACTCATATATATATATTGCTCAATCGTAAATGTGGATTTCTTATGATAATACTTGCTAATTAATACTTCAGTGGTTGGGGCTGTTCAATAATTTACGTAGGTTAGTCAATGATATATATGTTCGTTGTTGCTTTGGTTTATGTAGGTTGTTTGGTGATAACGTTGGTAACTCGATCATGCGTGCAACTAGATCGCTTTTCATATAAAATTATATGTTATGTAGGTTATTTCTGGATTTCGTATTGCTCTTGTAACATGAATGTTGGAAAATCACCCTAACGCGTACGTATGTCCTTCAAAAATACAGTGTATTTTGTTTCACCATATCTCGAATATTTATCGAACTCGTACTTTGACCTGTCTTATATCGAAGTAGTTGAATCCCTCGTTTCAAAGTTGGCGTATATTTCTTCCTAAGATTCGAAAAACAATATGGGTAGTATATTTCCTCCCAACAGCAATGTTGTTTGTTCCACGATAATGAACTAAACATCGTTAGCTGCATGATTAATCCAATGTCTATAGATGGTACTGATAAAGTTGACACGCAAGGGCTCATGTACCCCTTTTTGATTATCTTTCATACTTAAACATTCCACGGGAACGATCGCATTACAAATATTGTTTAACACTCCAACTATAGTAGCTCGGAGGTGACTGATGTTGGGAGTAAGACGTTTACTTTAGGATATGGATACAATCAGTGATCTGCAATGGCTTTCTTTTATATTCTTGTTGGTGATTTTTCCTACAAATGTGAAGCGATTTAAATGTTCGCTACGCTGTCAACGTACTTGAAATAAATGATCCATCAAAATGCATATTTGGTAATGAAATTTTCGTTCTCATTTGTATATTATTAAATAAGGTCACCCATAATGTGTTGATGCTACAAACAATTACAAACTTCATAAAGTTCGAAGATCATGTATTTCTTGTTAGAATGCAAGCAGGATGTAGTTTCCCCTTGTACTGCAGGAAACTTACAACACTTCAAAATGTGTTTTGTTAGAACAGTCATATTTAGCCGCATGCTCATTAAATTAATGACTAATATATAAAACTATCCACAAATAAGGTAATGCTGCTAAAACATATTCATGAAATCTTCATTCAAACGTTCTGCTGTTAGGCAAAATTCAAATCTCTTTCCTGTCATGTTTGTAAATTGTGATCACAGGTAATACCCCGTGTTAATTGCTATGCTACTGGCACGTCGCCGGCAATCTTTATAGAGGAAAAACCACCATAAGCCAATTTTTTTCCTGGTCACATTATATGATATTGTTTCAAAAGTTCCGGGTTACTTTTGCAATGTAAATAACGACAGAATCATTCCTTCAAGCACCGACAAAAACATATTTTGTTTTATATAATGCTGCGTAAAGCTAACTCGATCATGCATGATATTGTTTATAAAACCCTGGCTACATATCTGTGTTGTATCACTTAACTGGCGAACCCAGCAATAAATTGTTTGGTATTTGTAAGGGATTGCTGTGTCGTCAATGATGTATAGCTGATTTCATAGAGCACTAGCCTTGTGTTCACGAGCTCACAGGTTATAGTCATCCATTTATTTATCCTTCACAGTTCCTAAACAAACTTAAAAATCTTTCAACAAATAAATACACATTATTAAAAAATGTCTTTTTTGAAAGACCAAATTACAAGTAACTATCTATAGTTAGGCGTAATTTTCTCCACTTTACATTTACTTAACTCTGTTATTCTTCGTTGTAAGTTCCTACATCCAGGGCTTTCAACAAAGAAGATTCTACTACATAGTAGCGGCTATTGTAAACTGTATGATTTTTGTCTGTCCAAAGACGTTACCAACGTGGTCAGTGAAATGAGATCATCGGTAAGTTAATTATTCATTTACTTCGTTTCATTTTCGATCGTTATAACTGTACAGCATTTGAATAAACACGAATTGTTAATATTTGGTTCTGAATATTCAGATGTCTGACGAGGACTTACCCCCTGAATCTGTCTCACGTAAGGAGTACGACAAGTACAGTGATGTCTGGTGTGTGGCGATTGTGCTGTGGAAGATACTCTCGAGTGGTAAGCGATGGCGGTACTTTATTCATGGAGTGCAGAACAGCAACATTGGAGCAATAAATATGTGTGTTTAAGAAGGTTAAGCGTAAATTCACAATCCACAAAATAGTCTTTGAATATAATTCCGTACTAATATGCAACTACTCCCTTTGTCAGGATATTCCTCACACACCCTTGTATTCTGCATTGAAACATTACTCTATGGTTTTGTGTTACGTTACGTTACGTTACGTTGTACTGTCTCGTTAAGTTGTGTTATACGTCGTGGTATAATTAAGGTAGAATGTTGTTAATCAAACGCTATGTTAAGTATCATATCAGGTTTGCCATGCCACGCAGTTTTCTGCCACACTAGGTAGAGCATTAGATAATGTTAGGTAAAGCCTTCCATATTTTTCTTAGATAAACACCTAACCGTAATATATATTATTCTTACCTTGAGAGGGCATAGCATTGAAAATCTTTCAAACTGTGAGACAATACACGTTGTGTCCTTGGTTTGGGACAAGGTTCCATTTCAAAACCCTGAAGAAACTTTTTACCTCTTAAAATGACATAAATTAACTTCAACTTGTTTTGTTTTTATGAAAACCATTTCGGCCTTGTTATGGTTCAGGAGTAAATCACTTGAACATGTGATGAGTGCACCTCTGTATTGATTACCATAGTTCTCCGATTGACTTCTTCAATGTATCCCCAGTACTAGAACAATGTATATATTTGCGCTACATGTATGCGGGTAAGTTATCTGAACCACAATTACGCTGTATTTACAAGGAATGATTAAGTGGAAACAGGTAGTCGGAATTACGTAACGTCACACAACAATGTTTCTACCCAAACATCATAATTCCTTTTTTGTTTTTGGCTTTTGTATTGGGAGAATGTTTATTGGAAAAAGGAAAGTATTCTGAAACAAGTAATTCTTTGTTAACAGGATGTTCACCTTTTATTAGCAACCCCAATGAAGTCAATGGATACGGGATCTTGGTGTTTGAAGCACCAGCCAACTTGCCGGAGAGTTACAAAGACTTGAGGTAATTTTAATTACACATGAAATAAAATTTACAGCTCATTACGGCTTGAAAACTCTCTTTGGAATATTTCGTAACCATCTTCTTAAAATTCACGTTACATTACAGAAATGATGAGCTTTTGAAATGTCTGAATGTAGATAACGAACTTCGACCAAAAATGAAAGATCTTCGTTTGTCATACGAAAAGGTAAGCCAAACAACTCATGAAATCACAACAAACATATTATGACAACAGAAGTGTTTGTACTGCACTGTAGTATGCTAATGAGTAACTCCCAGTCAGATACATACATGTTCTTTAGATATGACTAGATGATTGACTTTCAGCAAAGTAAAGCCCATGGCTTTTTAATGTATGTCAGAACATCGTTTAATTACTTCCTTGTCAAAACGAAAGCTTCAGATTAGATTAAGTTCTCACAGATCCTGTGTTCTATCGTATACGCGTTTTCAATCATCTATCTAGAATATCATAACGATTTTCAACACTATAAAGTCAATATTCAAAGTAGCATTGTCTAACATTTCAAAGTAGGCAGTATCCTTTTTTTTGGTAAATGTTATGTTACATCTTTTGAAACTAAAACATAACATTTAAATTACCTTTAAAAAGATACGGACAAGACACATCTATAATAATGAAATTTAGTCACTTCAATAAATTATCGTGTCTCGTTATTTTTTATTAATGACATATTGCCTGCCAAAGTGTATGATTTCGTGATGGTAATTCAAATCGTCTAATAATGTATTCTTTATTTAAAACACGTCTAAGACAAAAGGTGAACACTAACTTAAGGCCTACATGTACTCCCATACTAGATCTATTTCATCTTATTGGGATTGAGCATTTTCTTGAAAGCCACTGATTATTTTAATTTTCCAGTATATCTATCCCTTTTCATGTAATGTTATCCACCTGTGTTACCCACATCAGATGCGTTTTCTCACATGCATACTCTAAATAAAGCCAGGGTCTATTTTTAATATACAAATGAAAAAGCACAAATGAAGGACCATCAAAAAATGGTTGTTCATTAACAAATCATTAGTTTCGCTTGAACAAGGACAGTGGGAAGGCAACTAAAGAGTTACATGTCTGCTTATGTTGGGAAGAACTTAGATTTGACGGCATATTAGCGAAATGCTACGTCATTTATTGCGTAAGTGGTTGCGTGAATTTTAATTAATGCGGATTTTATGGCCCAGTGGATAAAGGCGGTGCTATTTGAAGCGATGAGTCTTGTAAATCGGGAGGTTGGGGGTTCGATGCCTGGCCGGGTCATAATAAAGCGTTCATTCATCCCAGAGCAATCTACGGTTTTCCCATCTGAAATGACTTTCTAACTAAAAATATTCAAAAAGGAGTTAAACTGATAAATTGGAGCCACCCGACGTAAGAGTTGCAATCCAAAACCCCTTGCGGTCTTCGCTCACATTCGCGGTCGCAAAAAAAGTCGTAAATTTAACTGGCTGATTATTATTCATTATTATTATTGATTAATTTACCAGTTGAAAGTTCGTGAAGAATGATCACTGTCGTCAGTGCTCACAAAGTTTACCGCCGTTTCAACTATAAAGTGCTCTCCTTGATGCGTGAGGACAAGTAATATAATGTTCACGATTATTTTCCTGCTAGCAATTACCTACGTTGTCAAAAAAATCACAACCTACAATGGAATCGAAACAATTGCATCAATTTTAGAAGGTACTTATTCACTTTATTCATTATTTTACTTTCAGATATTTAAAGGTACCACACCTGCTCATGATATGAATGCTAACAGCGACAACGACACCTACGTACCGATGAAAGCATTGACTTAGAACAAGCTTCAATTTACAGGCTCAAATAGCGATTTTAATTTAGGTTTCAGCTTACGGTGTTGCTTGTAAGAGAAAAATTTGCTGCGTGAACAAGAATTTGGAGAGTGGTTCATGCTACTACTTTTGTATATATGTATGGTATTATATTATTACATATTAATATGATTATTGTTTTTGGTTCCTTTTCGACACAAATGTTTAGTAACGTATATCTTTCGTGCAATCTCTTCAGCAGGTATAACATTTGCAAGGTATTTTAATAAAGACCTATCATACATTGTCCTTATACAGAAATACGCATTTTGTATAGAATAGTCTAAGCGAAGGTATTGGACTTTAGCGGACAATAAAATATTTAAACATATGAAAATGATGTATACAAATTTCCCCTTGTTCACTTACCTGCTTATTTCACTTACAATGAAGAGCGAAGGTGACTTACCATAGTATCCGTTTGATATGTTTTGCTTTATTTGAAGCTGAATCAAAGAGATGCGAGGCATAAGATTCGTCTTATATAGCGTTTAAGATGTATCTTGGAAATGACGTTAACATCACATAACATATTTCATTTAGAGTTATCAGACAAGTCATTTAACCATAATTGATAACATTATACTGTACTTTGCTCCCAGCGATCGTTTTAATACTATATCTGACATTGTCTTATCAAAGTTATCACTAAGAAAATATAGTTTTATTAAAGAGAGGTAAGGGAATAACATGTTTATCTTATCTTTAAATCAACATGATGAATACACTGTTTGCATACGTTGAGACATTGCGTTTTGTAGACAGTTATTCAAGTGTGTTTTATACTTCAGGTTACCATTGTGTTGCTGTAATCTAAACATTTCAGAAAAGGTTATAGACTTACTTGGCAATATCAAAAGCAGACACTCAAATATGTTAAGTGTTTTCATTTTTGAAAAAAAAAAAGTTTCATGAACTCTTGTAAGTATGGGTCAAATAAATCAGTTAAGCTCAGGATAGAGGGCGATGTTTGCCCTGTTTATTCAGATCAATAAATATGACATAGATTACTGATTAAACGTTGTCTTTATTGGCTCCCATGTACCCTAAAGTTCGGGAGATAAGGATTCATATTGCGTGTCTCGTGTGCCGCCTTACGCAATTTTGCCTTCGTAAGTCATTACGTCATCTTTATTGTATTATAGTGATATGCGGCTTGTTAAATCATATGATATGGATAGCGTGGACGATTAATTAGTTTATGGTATTGGCTCCCAAGTACCATAGGAAGATAGTCATACGTGATAGTCAATCAATGATTTTTTTAAACACGAAGCAGTAGTTCCAAAACATGATAAACATTAGGGATCGTGTTGAGGTACGGCATGCTTGCGCTGGGATACGCCAGGACTTTCCTCATCATGGATGTACCAGGATTATAATTAGTTTATTGTCTGAAATGTTCTTTCATTTGTTGCTTCAATCATGAATCATTACGTTTAAAGACATACATAAACTCGCACCAGATCTATAGCTATTTTACTATCATGTTACGTTCCACAAAACACGCTCATTGGAACCAAAATCCCATCCACAAACAGATCACAATAAAAACCGAAACCATAGTAATAAACAACTCCACGCCCCACCGAAACCGCGTCAGTTAGCTTGACGATCCTATCAAACCACTGGCGTTCGGTCCTGGTGCAGCGCCACAATATACCCCACCTGCTGCAGTAGTTAAGCAGTATGACGAGTTACCATCTATTCCCTCCTTACAACTGATGTATAGTTTGATGACGACCTCACTTTTTACTGAATGAGTTCATCTGTTAGAGCATTGTTATATGTTTGAATGCGCAATACTACTCATCTATTTATATTCGTTATCTAACCTCACAAGTCGTATGAGCCTAAGTTAATACTAGCGGAACAATACTAGATATGGAGGTGTTTAGGTCCTTTTGGTAATCAATTGCTTAGGATAGATTAATTTTAATTCAGTGACCTTTTTGATTTTATATATTATTCAAATAGTATATCATCAGTATTAGATTGAACTCATGGATATACTTTCATTTTTGTATCTTTGTTTCTTTGGGGTAGCCTTTCTTTCTCTTCTTGTGGTTATGTTAATGAAGTTTAATTAATGATATTTCACTACTGTGCAGTTCAATTAGATCAGTTGATAGAACATTGTTTACTGCTTGGTGAACGTTAATGTACGTTTCATTAATTACTCTTGCCACTTTTCTTTGTTTTTGTTTCTTTCATTTATTGTTCTATTGTAAGGATATTGTAAAACATTTCATACCCTGCGATATGAAATGGGGGATAAACGCAATACACCACAGCATTTTAATACCGTTTCCTTAATGGCATATGATATATATCAAACCCTGTAGATCTCAGTCACCTTTTAAAACCTAAACTGCACAGGATACTTGTAACACTCGTTATGTTAGATTGTATTGGATACGTTGCAGTAACATGAATTGTATTGGGAGTTGCTGTTGCCTGATTCTGATAATTCACCAAATTCTATTGTACTTTTATTGTGGTAAGTGATAGAAATGCTTAATACCGCGGCTGTTAAGAACATTACACTGGTTACGTTAATACATATTTAGGTACAGAAATCATGTTATGGCATTTCATTTACGCAAAAATTGATTTTAAACACTCAGCCAAATGTAAATGCGGACAATCGAATATATTATAAGGTAATTAAATATTCTTTGTTTTTGCATTTTTTGGTCTTGTTGTAGATTTCCTTCCGTTTCGCTTCATCTTGGTTCTTCTGTTATTTTGTTTGTTACGTACATTGTCATATCCCATAAGTGTGATACACAAGGTGAAGTGAACATTATATCAACAAGCCAATATCATTTGTACCATGGGATAAAACCTCATTTTCTCCTTTTGTATGTTTATTTTGTCTGATCTTCAAGTGTCCCTAACAAACATGCGACACATGCAACTTTACAGCATAGAGATTTTGAGTTTGATTTATTTCCACATAATATAAATACAATGGTGAAACATTAAATTACAGGGAGGTGGAGGAGGACTGAAGAAGCAGAGCTTTTACGAGCAGTCCTCCTTTCCAAAAACAATAAACGAAAGAATACCAAGGATAAGTAAGAGAAAGAAGAAAGTGAAAAGAACAAAGAACATAGAGAAAAAGCAAGAATGAAAGAATCACTGCTTAATGATGATAATCGTTAATTAAATTGGATGTTAATTGTTGTCTGAAGCAATCGATTCTTTTGGATGTTTTCATTGTGTTGTCCAAACTATTCCATATTGTAACTCCAGAATTGATAACAAGTTGTTGAGTCCTCTCGGAAGTGATCAAATTTGTACGGAAGTTTTGACAAAAGCGTGTTTTGTAGTTATGAATGTCACAATTAAAAACATAGTAATCCTCAAAGTTAGAAAGCAAAAGTCTTTTGACATATTTATACATAATAGAGCGACTTGGAGTTTGTATGTGTCGAAGATATTTAGGATTTTTAAGTTAAATCACTCGAATTTGTAATCGGTCTAATAGCTTTCTTCTGGAGAGTAAACAGGCGATTAAGGTAAGATGAATAAATGTTTCCCCAACTTATGTTGCAGGAAGACAGCTTTGAATTAATGAGGGAATTGTACAGTGTTTTATGTGTATGCGATGGTACAAAATACCAAATTGTATGATAGAATTCCAATAATCTTTGAGTTTTGGACTGTTAATATGATACTTCCAGGTGAGATTTGGGTTAATATGTATACCTAACAATTTAACTTTTCCAACAAAAGTAATATCACCATTATCAATAAATACGTTAACTGTATCAACCTTTTGTTGAACAGGACGAAATACTATACAATTTGTTTTAAACCACTTAGATACAGAATATCGTTTAGAGTTAACGACAGGAGCAGCACAATGAATATAACTGTGCTTAAAAAGAACACTGTGTCGTCTGCAAAGAGTGTAAAGTTAAGTATATGAGAACAGTTACACAAGTCATTTATGTAGATTAGAAAAAGTAGTGGCTTAAGTACAGCACAATGTGGGACGCCTTACTGTACTGGTATTACAAGTTTGATCAGTAATGCGTACAACCTGTTCTCTTTTATAATGATAGCTTTCAGACCAATCATATGCAACCCCACGGATTCCATAATGGCAATGTTATTTAGTGAGATGTAATGGTTGACAGTGTCAAATGCTTTAGAAAGATCTTGAAACACACCAAGAGTAAATTCATTGTTATTGAAGCCATCATCGATGTATTGTACTATATATATCTGCTGTCACCATATGAGTGGAAAGATTTCCACGAAAACCAAACTGACGTGATGAAATGATGTCATTCTGGTATAGGAAGTCTGTGAGTTTCTTATACATTCTCGAGAACTTCAGAAATTGTTGAAACAATCGAGATTGGTCGGTAGTTTGAAAGCACCGAGGGATCACCAGTTTTGAAAATAAGCGTCATTCTAGCAACTTTCATACTACAAGGAACAAAACCACTAGAAAGAGAAAGGTTGAAAATATATGTGAGCGGTTCAAGAAGATTTTTTGCAAGTACAAGTATATTTACAGTTAAACCGTTAGTTCCAGCCACTGAACTTTTTTTTCAAATTCTTAATGATTGAAGATATTTCCGTACTGTTAGTTGGAGAAATAAATATAGTATTATGATGAGAGTTTTAAGAAACTATTGATACCGACATTACTTTCTTCAATGTGCCCGGCTAAGTTCAGACTGATACTAGAAAATTAGCAATTAGCAACCATTATATCTGAATTCAATTCTTTACTCTTGTGATTTGTTCTAAAATGCATCTTTCCGGTCGAATTGCTACGACCAATTATTTCATATATAGTTCTCCAGGTGTCCTTCTGATTATTTTTATTTTCATTGAGCAAATTGCTATAGTAACATAGTTTTGAGAGCCTAATAGTAGAAGTGAGGATATTTTTGTAATTGACGTAGTTGAACTTATTTCGAAGAGAACTGTTTTGGAGGTACAATTTGTAAAAGTATTTTCTTAGTGGCAATTGATTTAATAATTCCATTGGTAATTCAAGGATGCGCTTTGCGTGGACCATTGACCCCGGTACGTTTAATGGGACAATGTTTGTTGTAGATCTCATTTATTACACTAACAAAGAAATTACAAGCATCATTTACATCTGTGTTTGTGTACAGTTGATGCCATTTGAAGTCGTTGAACTCAGAGGAAAATCTATTGTAATTACCCCTCGACGTATCTCATTTCATGACAAAGCTGGTAGTACCGCGTGAGCAATTTGAAGAATTGAACGCAGCTGAGCATATAATAGGTAAATGGTCACTTATATCAAACGCAAGACAGCCAGAAAAATTGAAGACATTGACGTCATTACAGAAAATATAATCAATTAAAGTTTAGGATGAATCAGTAATCCTGGTAGGTTGTGTGATAAGCGGTATGAATGAATGAATTAAATGAATGTACATAATATCTATGTAAGTGGCAACATTACAACTAGAGTCATACTTGAGGAGGTCAATATTAAAATCACCGAGAAGCCAGCATGATTTCTTACCCAGGTTAATGGCATTTAGCAGATTAGACATCTCATCAATAAAATTAATCATGACACCATCAGGCGGTTGATAAATAACACCAATTATAACGTT
This sequence comes from Apostichopus parvimensis, assembly GCA_000934455.1. Classification (NCBI taxonomy): domain Eukaryota; kingdom Metazoa; phylum Echinodermata; class Holothuroidea; order Aspidochirotida; family Stichopodidae; genus Apostichopus; species Apostichopus parvimensis. Next base: position 71,065 of record KN883369.1, on the reverse strand, counting down.
GTAGTCTTGGTGTATAGCTTCAATAAACAATAACTCAAAAGTACTGCAAATTAAGATCAAACCTTGTTTAATACTGAACATCACTGCGAATGTAAAAACCAACTCCACCACCGCGTTTACCAGTTCTATTAACATGTATGAAGTTATAGTTATCCACCTGTAACATATTAAGAGGGATGTTTTCTTGAATCCAAGTCCCAGAAACGGCAATTATTGAGAATCTAGAGTCTAATTCTTCAGTGATGAGGTTTCGAATATTATGATGATTTTTCCATAAACTTCGAGCATTGATATGCATAAACGATTTATCATTTCGACTTATCTTTGTAAGTAAGGTACTATCATTGAAGTAATTACACGGCAATATGTTACCATCTATGTTACTATATAATGAACATGAAGCGAAAGTTCGAACCGAATATGGGGATACAGAAAGTTTCAACATCGGCAAGTAGATAGAATATGACGATGCTTTCCGCTTTGATGTTTCCCTATACGGTGAGCATTTTCTATAATTACATCATTCATGCTGAAGAAGTTGCTGTTTGACTTCACCGATTCCACCAACTCTTAAGTTGAAGCTTCTTGAATAACGCTCTACCTTTAGTTGGGCTCCTGAGATTGACTTCAGGCTATCCTCGTTTCGCCTTTACAATGCTCTATGTCAATAAGGAATGCATCCATATCTTTCCTCAGCTTGTCTGCTTCGGCATCCATTTTGGTTTTATTTTCTTTGATATCGACTGTAGAGCTCAAAAAGCTTGTACTTTGGTCTAGATCCCTTTGCGTTTTTTTCCAAAATAGTTAATCTTTCTTTTAATTCTTGCTGGTTAGAAAGTATAGCGTCTACTTTTTCATTCACTTTCCGGAATGCTTTGTCCATTGAATCGTGAAGGACTCATATGTGTGAATCCGGTGTAGTATGTATGTCTGAATGGGCTATGTTACGTAGCATTGGAGGCATGCAGTCGGAGGTTGGCCTAAGCTTCGTAAGCTGAGGTGATTTTTTTTCCCCAGCTCTTTTACTGCCTTTTTCGATGCCATGTTACATGAAAATAGTATCTTCTGGTGAATTAAGTTTTCAAGAAGCCGATGTTTTAAGTTAAGAAAAAGCGGTAGCCACAGTAACTGAAAAATCTGACTTTTCTGAGAGCCGAAGTTTCAGCACAGTTACAATGCAAACAGCCTAGTGTAGGAATCACTTTTTGAAGCGTCTGGTAGAGAATACAGAATATGGATCTTGTCCGGATAAGGTTGTATGTTAAAATTAATAAAGGTTAAACAACGAAGCCAAAATATACCACCCAATCACCCAAAACAAAATATTACAAACTGCTTTCTGGTTAGCTTGATCCCTTCTCTTTATATCGAGTTAATATTAAACGAAAACGAACGAACAAAGCTCAATCAATATATAAATTATTCAGCCGTCATGTTTAAAATAAATATAGGGAAGCCTTGAACCAGTGCTATTGGCGAATAGATCAACGCGTTGGCATATATGCAATGGAACATAGCACCACGGGAGGGTCGTGGGTTGGAACTTTTACCCGTAAAAGTAAGACGGAACCAGGAGAAATCCACGGTTATTCCATCTGAAATTGTAACATAGTCCAAAATGAAAGCCGTCTGGCGTGAAGGGTCAGTTTTGCGCCATTCATCGTTTCCCCATGTCCATATGTGGCGGTCTTCATAAACTTGTCCTAAGTAATTGAGCGTGTGAAGCAAAAGCAAATACCTTTCAAGTGAGGAATTTAAACATGGATAATACTTACAGGATAGCAACAAGGAACCGTAAGAGTAAAATAAGACTATTAAGTACGATTTCATGACTCGGGATGAAAAATCGTAATAACAGTTTAAGGAAGCAGTAGGAAAGATTACTTGAAAGAACGTTTGGTTCTTTGCTTCTTCTATGTATTTATTTGCAGGTTTGCATTTGTATAACCCTTTCTAAATGCTCGACATGTCGTGTACATACTGTCCTCTGGCGATTAAAATAACATGTACTTTTAGAGAAGTCCCTGCGAATCAGGTTCCAAAGCCATATACGTTTTACACAATCATGTATAACTTGTTTTGCAGTAAACTTGAACAGGTACCTTCCCTGACTCCTTAGTGTACATGTATTCCCTTAATACTTGCTAAATGGTATAACGCGCTGAATTGAGAATGTAAAGAAGCGTTAATAAATATTAATATCATAAAAATATTGACCAGCAGTTATTTTTACGACGCTTAAGCGACCACAAATATGGGACAAACCCGCAAGAGCTTATGGATTACAACTGACACGGGGTGGTTTGCAATTCAACATTTTAAACTCAAATTTAGAATCAGTTCAATTTGAACAGTAATTTCAGATGGGAAATGGATGAAAAACCCACCTTACTATGACCCAGCCGGGAATCGAACCTCCCTATTGCTAAGTCTCATTGTGTCAAATGCCACCGCCTTTATTCACTCGGCCACAACACCAGTTTACCATTTCATCCAAAATGGAAATCATAGCGTTATGTAAATTAGTGTACGTATGCACTTAATTGTGAGTAGAAACATCCCATACTGCGTAAACCACAAAGTCCCGTGCAAATTTGGAGAATTTGTAGGAGTTATTCAGCTACATCAACATCTGGGTATGTGTGCAGTGAATTTGCAGTTTGCACAACAAAGACGCCGCGCTTCGTCAACTTTTGCGATAGGCATGAATTGTTTCCTTCCCCCATCGGCTTAAACTATCGTTTGAAATGTTACCATTGCATTTTAGTGCAAACTATAATTGTTTATAGTTTTAAACATAGGGGAGTACATTTTCAACGCGTTAGTTCGTCGTACACGGTTATTGTTAAGTGTTAGCATAACGTTATAGACTACTTATGTTCGGTGCGTGGTAGGCTGTAAGGTACGGGTACAACGTTACATGGCTATTGGCTATATCTTTAGTTGTACTGAACGAACCAATAGTCACTTTCACTTTGCAACCTTAAGAGCTGATTTGGATCCAACAACTATTTCTACATATTTATCTTACTTAAATAACATTTGTTCATATGAAGTGGGAAAGTTCCAATTTGAAGTGCATCTTGCAACTCGCAGTTTGTTAGTAACTCATATACGTTAATTGTTTGGCCCTCTCAGTAGGCCTTAACGTTTTGTTTAAATAAAAAGTCATTTGGGAAGTGTAAAATTACATTTAATAATTACATAAAATATAGTGTGAAAGTGGTTGCCAATCTTTTTCTTGTAAAGGTACAGGGATTTTTTTCAAGTGTAGATGATGATACATGAATCGTTTAGGTATTCATACATGAGTCTTCTCAAGTCTTCCAAGGAAACTTTGTCGCAAACGCATCGTTTTCAGTAACGGATGGTATTACACATTTATACAATAAACTTTAAGAGATGTGTTGTACATTGCAAGGGTTTGTTGCATAATTATTGTAAATCTATCTCATTGATGTTTTTAATCAATACTAATATTGATACTTAATAAAGGAGATTTATTAATCATGTCTGTGAAATGTTGATTGATTGCTTGATTGATTGATTAACTGACTGACTGATTGATTTTCCTTTTGGTATTCCTTTTATTACTTTGTATGTATGTTATATTTGTATTTCCTTGTACTACTATGTGTGTATCCACTCGTACACGCGTTTAGGGAGTTGTAAACGTCGTCATCAGTTTGACTGGACTCCATATAATAACTGAACTCATTTCATGAGGTTGAGAGGTAAACCTTAGTTGTGTACATCATAAGAAGGCCGGATGCATCATCATGGCTGACTATTTTGTAGTCCTGATGGCTTTTAACATGGCCCTCTACATGGTATAGCAGCTCTAAGCATATATGTCACGTAGTTATCGACTACTTTCGTATGAGAATGTACGGCAAAACATTTTTATCATATAAAATGTTTAATTTTTGCTTAGGAGTTTTCGAAATGTTCATATCGTGTAAGTTTTTGTAGATCCATCACCTAAGACTGTTGTCAACAAAATCATGCCCCCACTCTACATGAAGATGTACCCGGAGCCCTGTTTGTTAAATCCTGAAACTGCTCCCAAGACAAAAGCGTTGTGTCAGAAACATGTGCGGTGTTTTCAATCCTGAGCAGCCACTCCGGAGACACAAACCAATATCCGAACACGAGTGAAACCTTTCAATTTTTTCATTAGGGCAGATTGTTCAAATGCCTAAGGTAATTAATACTGACACTGGTCGTTGAAAAATACAGTATAGCAAATCGAAGTATCAAACAGCGGGTAAACATTGCGATTATTTTTTTTTCGTGTCACTTCATGTATGGCCATTGCCGTTATTTACTTAAAGTTTGTACATGATGATGATCTGTCAACCGCTGAGTGCAGCCCATCTGTCAGCTTACGTAAGTCTCTCTGTTTCGAATGCAAACTTCCTTGGAAACGCATAGTTAATATCCTATCCGAAGGTGATTCATCATAGTTACAAGGCAATGTTTCTCAATTCAATAGACAATTCACTTTGTTCTTCAAAACAGGAAATTCGCAGCTTTTAAACATACCTTATAAGGTAGTCTCAAAGTCGATTGTTGATTATTCGAATAAAATGATACGATTGACAATAAGTTGAAGACAATACGCTCTGCATACATTCTATTGAAAATCAGCAAGTTTTACAAGGCATTGCGAGTTCTACTGTCACGACCATACATTGAATTGATTTGAATTATCTATTTACACCACAAACGTATACATTTATTAATAACGTATATCTATAAATAATATAAAACTAATAACATGACTAATCATATAAAAAAAAACTGAAGACACATAATAATTATAAAAAAACAATAATATTATTAATATTAGAAGCAATTGATTATAAAACTCAAAAATAATAAAATCATAATAGTAAAATAAATGATAAATAGTAAATACAATCATAATATATAGTAATATAAAACTAATATATGCGTATCAAACATTCAAAAAATAAATTCTACAATGTGGAAGAGACCTGACAATAAAGTAGAAAAGAAAATACGGGCTGCTGTGCTTTTTATAATTATGAATGAAGCCTTTCTTAGGGTAATGAGCATCAGACTATTAACTATATTTAAACATTAACGAATGCCAAATTCTCTAGCTATACACATCTAAACATATACAAACAATATACACTATTCCACACATGTAAACTATATTTACGACATGTAGTGTAATAACCTATTTAAGTCCTGCAACATATTTACATTTTGAGAGTGGTGGGGGGGGGGGGAGTTTACACTCTTTAACGATCGGCGCGAACGCATCATTACTTTTTCCCTTTTTATAACCTGAAGAAGCGTTCGGGAGCTCTGAACGTTCATGACAATAGGTGTAATTGGTTATGGCAAAAAATCGCCATTAGTAAGGGGAATTTTCCTTACTGTAGAAAAATACTCGTTATATTCTGAACATAAACTGCGTTAAACATTCAACTCGTCTGTACAGTATTAATAGCCAAATCATTCTACAAAGGAATTATAAAGGGGTAAATCATCTTTGTCAAGATCAAGGTGATAATATTTGTACTTATGGGGTTCCAGTCTTCATACAACTATTCTTTTCCATGACCTTTAACATTCAAGGTATATATACTAATCACCAATATGTATACTGCAAAAGGGTTAAAATGAAACCATATATTAGTTTATCATTCATTGCATTCAGAATAATTGATTTTCGATCACTCTATCATTTCTACAGGTTTTAGCTAACAAAATTGTTGGAAAACTGTGCTGATTAATTAACTACCATCACGACATAATTCACCATTGTGCTACAACAACTCAGAGTAAACAAAACAAGAGGCACATGGAATGAGATCAACGATGTGACAAGCACATAGATCATGTCATATAACCGCTTAAAACAGCATTTTGCGTCCTGATTCCACGTTGCCATAACGACATACATAACTAGCTTATATATTCAAATCTTACTTGTTATGGTGGCATAAAGGCAACTTTCAACTTTGTTTTTCTCGAAGATATTTTCCGTTGGGATCCAAATAAACCTCGCCAAATATTTAAAAGCTACGAACATCATTGGCCAATACGTAACACAAGACCATGCTCGATTTGTTGTTGTACCAGGGAGATGTTAGAGTCCAGCTCGCTGGTTGTACCAAGTAACCAACTCGAAGTTTTGAATCTATTTTTAGCAACGGCTCATAACTAAACCTGCATCTCTGATTGGTTGAATTCAAACTAGTGGGTTGGGGAAACTGTATGCGATTAATATTAAATGTGTAATTTGTCGGACGACACTTTTTTTCATTATCTGCAAATTTTCTTTATTACTCGCCAATTAACGCTTTTGGCAGGGAAAATACTTGGCTAATATCTTAGTTTGCTGTTTTTTGATTGATATATGTAAAAATCTCGATGGACCTGTCAAAAAAGTGGAAAAAGTGAAAAACGCAAAATGCTGCTTTAACGCTTTACGTATTAAAGGATGACATTTGGCAAACAAGTTAAGTCCAAGTGGTTCAATGCTAACAGTTCAGGAACAGACTGCAAATACTCACGTTGGGGAGTTCTTGTTCCCATCCGCTATAGTATTTACGTAATGAATGAAATAAGTACTGTTTGTTTTGGAATACTCAGTACCGTTTACATAAACACGAAGACGAATTACTGGCTTACTCTTGCGTTATTACTAAAGAAAGTGAAGACAAACAATAAACAGGTACATAGCATAACCGGCTTAGAAATGTCGATGAGCACAGCTCCATTAAAGCTAAAAATAAACAGAAAATAATTGTTGAACTTCACAAGTAGAGAAGGTGAACATATGATGCAACCAATGTGCACCCCCTCCCCGACACATATTATTTAGTTTGTTGCTGTTACTTAGTATCACCGAACATGCATCAAAAGAAATGCATGTCAGCTTGGTACCTGTAAGTATTATACATCCCTTTGATATGGAGTCCAAGAAAGCATATGATTGACAGACTTCTCGTCAAATACAAAAGAGGGATGCATGAATAAAGCATTTAGATATTCCCTTGAATGATCATTTTCAGTACTAGGTTAACAGCCATAAATAATAATTGATTTCAATATGAGTTATTCCCTCTGTGACAATTTAAAGTTCAATTAAACGATGTAAAATTACGTCAGGATACTGTTTGGAAACAATAAATAGGTATTAATTATTTGGCCATGACAATGATGTTGAGCACTAGTTGATTCTTTTTCCAGAACTACTTTGCTCCTTAAAATCTGCTGAGAAATTACAAAGCATGTGGTCACACGCGATGAGGCATCTGATCGGAACATAAGTAATAATCATGGAATCTATCACTGAATGAACCAATCATATGCAAGAAAGAAACAACACGTAATCTAAATTTTTGGTTATATTTTTCTTTGTCTGAAAATACAGGCTCATAAACTAGACAAATGAAACTGAACCGAACAATTTCTAATGTGTTTCTTTATTCGGACACGGTGGGAATTATCGAGGGGGAAACTTGAAGGTGAAAAGTGCAAAGGGGTTAAGATCTTGCAGGAGTTTGATAGGAACTTTAAAAGGGTATAATGTCACTTCATATATATAGTTAAATTGAAAATACATTAAAAAAAACTGACCACACACTCAGTATGATAAAATCTTACTAGCCAAATAGGTTGACGTGAAACTGTACCAATACTCGGCACAAGAGGTGCGATAAACAGTATTAAGGATACAGTGTGTACTGCAGTATACTGCACACATACCAAGTACAGTGTACGAAGTTAGCACACCAACAACTTATACACTTTGTCTATGGCCATGGCAAGAATACAAAAAGAGTATTTAAACTTATCTGACTGATCTCATAGTCTGAATTCAATATATTAATATTAAAGTATCGTCATAATTTAAGTATATAGTAAGTTCTCATTATGGACTCTTTATAAATATAAAAGTTGTTCCAGTTTGCTTTTGAAAACAAATAGAATAGATAAAGCAACATCCTTTTCTGTCAAGGTCTTGAATCGAGCTCCTCAAAACTAACTTAACAAATAACTGTTGGTAACATGACTCCCCCACCGATTCCGTCGGTTATTTCTAACAAGATGCAGAAGTCCACTAATACAATGGCCAATTGGTAAATACTTCATGTATTAGTTCCATTAATATTCATACAACAACATTGCCGTCCCTTTCAAAGCTCTGAAATACTGTATAAACTGTTTTGTTACTCTTTTATACGATATACTGTTCTTCTAAATACTACAAAGCAGTGGCGTAACCAGCGGGAAGAGCAGGACAAGAGCCCCCTTCCCCTTTCAGTGAAATGTCTTGTAACCTCCCCCATCCCCTCCCCTCACTGCTTCAACATACATTGGTAGACAATAACAAATAATGGACGAAAATTTCAACATGAATCGAAAGCCTTGGTTAAACCAGTTCACGGTTGAAGTTAATCCGTAATTTATGGGAATTCTCAAATTATTACCAGCCAATTGCGTCTCAAGTTAAATAATATCCTAACATTTTGCTTCTTTCATCGCTAATAGCCCGCACCCACTCCCATTCCCACATGTGCTACCCAACAGATAACCTGCTACTGTGCCTGTTATATCACGTGTATGTTTAGAACTTTTTAATCCTTTTATTATAACTTGATTATACCGTTTATACCGAAATGTTGTTTTCAACGACTATACATATATAAGTCGAGTAATGACATTAATGCCGAAGCAGACAAAACAATTGAAAAGAATTTTGTTTAACCTATTTGTTAAAATTCTACTGCTATACCTCTCTTTCCATATTATAAAATTGACTCGGGAAATTAAGAAGCTGCACTGAAAAATTAATCATCCAATTAAAAAGAAAATACAATAGGTTTTTTTTTTTTTTAAACAGAGTGTGATCGATACTTTTATGTCCTGCAAATATAAGAACACAGCACACAGTGTTACCAAACAAGAGTATAGTGACTTCTTCAAGCCCGTAGCTAGGGGCGACCCTTCCCCCTATATACACACATACAATTATATTTAATAGGCATAGCGGTTTATTTAATACACACTGCAGATAAGCTATCTACGGCGGCAGCCTACCAAGAGTCACCCTGTCGTCAAGGAATGCTAACTACCAAATAGTAGGCTACGTATACAGGGGCAGAAATCGAACGGATATGTTTTTGGCCTTGCCGGAGCATTCTCTAAATTTGACCAGTTGTATCACAGAAAAACTGAAAACCAGGTTGTGTTCTGCAAACTTCAACTGGTACCACCACCGTGACACCATCATATTGTGTGTTTTGTATCACTGGCTACTCACACGGTGCCACAGATTATACTAGAATAAGCTTTTATCTTGAGTGATTTATTACCTACTTGAATAATTTCTACTCAACTAATAAATATTAGGCTAATCATATGCAGAATTTTGAACATTTTAATATCATTTTACACGTATAATATCTCGGTCGATTGAATTAACTTTGAAAGCTCCGAAGTCTCTAATGTCCATCATATAATATTGCATACAGGGGCCTATGGCGGGCCCCGGTATGCAAACGTTCTCGTTGACAGGTCAAAACATTGAATCCACCCCATCTCCCTGAGATGAAATCTTGGCTAAGCCCTTGGCCTTCTTTACAACATGTCAAGTTAATAGTTGTATTTGAAATATATCTTCAACAATGTAATGGGTGATACTCAGCCATAAACTGTTTAAGTTAAGTAAAGAAAAATTCATAACGGTAACGTTACCATAGTTTCAAGTGTTTTGGAAATGGGGGCACATTGAAAAAATGATCGACTTGGTCGCGCTCGAAAATTGCCCTCCCCTCCTCTAATTTATTAACATAACTTAATCATTACATGTCGTCGAGCAACAAACATCAAAACATGTCAGTGTTATCGTATTATACAGCACAGCATTAAAATAACAAGTCCATTTGATAACATAAAGTTAGCCCTCTCAATAACTCATAACCTGAGGTCTGGTAACAATAAGGTAATATTCCATATCGTTACAATACTTTATTACTACACGTGGTGGCACTGGATACACTGTGAGTGATACAAATGTTGCAAATTCATGCAGTGATGAGAAAAACATTAAGATCAATCGAGAAATTTATTAATATTTCAAGCTCCATCAAATATCAGAGTATCTTCCTACCTACGCCCTTACAACTAACACCACTCTCCTGGTAAAATGTACCAATTTGAGCGCCTCTTGGAACCACTCTCGGAAACAAAAAGTTAGTAACCTTCCTAATCTTATCCTTTCTTAATCAACGAATTTAAAACAAAACTGATAATCATGGAATATTTGAGTAGGGAATTGTTCGTAGAATGGCTGACACATTCCTTTGAAAGCTTTTTAGACAAACATTATAAGATTGGTACCATTGGAGGGAAAACAAAGAGACAATTCGTATTGCAGATACGGTTACAAAGATACACTCCCTACGATTTGTGCCCATTAAGTAATTTAATATATTCTTTCGTTTACCTTTAGTTTTCACTTCAATCGAATTTGTATACAGGACCTGTGTTCTTGATACCACGTGGGTGGCAGCAAACGAAGTTTCATGTTGAACGGTGACGTTGTTTAAAACCAATAATCCAGTGGGATCGACGTTGTAATCTCCGAAAATCCTCTCTACGTTTGGCAGATCATTCCATCGATATCAGAGTTTCCCTTCGAGATATACTTACCTAGCTGAACCAAATAACAGCAGATATACTAAGAGGAAATGAACACGTTGACACTTGGCTCTTTCCTAGCTCAAGAAATTGAGGTTATCGTCAGGTTATCATGCTAGATTCCAACAGTTGCTGTCAGAAAGTAAACCAGTCAAATGTAGCAATGTAGTAACACAATTTATTTGCCACTGCAATGTTCCAAATACATGTTTGTCAAATGAGATATTAAACCGGCACGAGATATCAGCATTTCTCATTTAAGCTTATTATACAGAAATTAAGCAGGAAGAAATACCCTCCCCACATCGGAAGTCCACGGCATCAACAACCCGACCCCTTCCCAGCCTAAACCAAAAGCTTGCACGGGCATGTTGATACTGTGTATGCTATATGCAAATTTTGTTCGACAACTGGTGTATCAATATGTTTCCAAATTTGCATTGAATGTGTTACAACATGCTCAATCGTGATCGATTCACTCGTCGTTCAAAGGTATTTGGTAGCAACAAGATAGTGTTAGAAATATAACACTTTAAGTGTAAGAAGTTGGACATTAGAACCTTCAATGACAACATTTTACCTTAAAATACTCTAAAATTAAATACACTAAAAGGCAATAAAGATAACAGGCACAAGCTTATATCACATTCATATATCAGAAAATCACATTAAATGTAAATTTCTAAAATGAGATTATATAAAAGAAAACAATTACGATACCTAAAACTCCAAAGCCAATGTAAAACATATCAAATACTTACATACTACTTAGGATTTCTGAACTAGGAGAGGAATGAGACACATGACTCTCATAATACGTACATATGCAAAGAAAAGAGGCTCGTATAAACGGTCACAACCTAAACATTATTGAACGAAGGCAGCAATGACCTTTGCCCGACCACGACCCAACGGAAATTTCCCTTTCAACTACGCTTAGGGGGGAAAAAAGGTATGTAACAGACAATTACCATAAACATAAACAAATTCGGCATAGTCACCACTTATACTTACATTGTTCACACAAGAACAAGCGCACGACCAATGTCAGCAATAAGTGTAGATTACCCATGTTCCTAGGAGAAGAAAGACCAAAATCTAGATGTCAGTAACAAATCAAGTTCTGTTCTATAGGTTTCACTTACATTAATGAGGAACCATTACTATTGCAGTGTTGTACCGATGAAGTAAATCTCATCAAGAATACATTACATGACAGATTTGATAAATAAATAAAACGTATATAAAGAAAAAGCACATGGTCATTTTGACATTATTGTCTTTTATAAAAGTAGAATCGTGTCTGTTGAGGGACACAACTCATTTCATAACCCCATTGCACTACTACAATAGGGAATGTCATGTATATATTTTTTTGGGGCAGAAAATTATATGGGGAAATAAGATACAAATTAGGTGATTACGAAACAACAATTCACAGTTAGTAGTGCATTTGGAACGAATGAAAAAGGAAATACTAATATCAACAATGAACTAGAAAGGCAAGTAAGACTCCGGTGAAATTAAAAGAACTGGATAGTTTGAGCTCCTTTCATATACGTACTGAGACAAGCATTTGTAAAGCAACGACAATAGACTTCAGTAGCTAAATGTGAACGCTGAATCTAATTTGCAGAACGCGTGCTTAAGTTTTCAGTACAATAGTTGTTTCTTCAAAATAATTAAGTTTTTAAGATGGTATATTTAGGTGGTTTGCTTAGGAAGTCTCTTGGTTGAGTCGGTCCATAAGTTTACTGGTGCATATTGTTGCGTTCCGAGCTCCTCAGCATAGCCAAATGTCCAGTACTTTCAGCCCTCCAGCAGCACTACCAGGCCTTATTGGTAATGTTGCAAGCCTGCGAATCGTTACCAAGGTAAATTAGAAACCCGAGTGAGGTGCCGAGTAGAAACAAGGACAACTCTGCCCACAAGTACTTTTTAAGAAAGTCACCAAGGATAGAACCTGGGCACGAAAACCAAACAACCGAACGACTGATCCGCTCTCAACCCCAATTATGTGATCATCGTCGGGTGTGTATCACCCATTCCCCTCGATAGAGAACAGATAATACACAAGCATTTACGTCTGTGTACTTTCCTGTTCTCAGAAAGAACTAATTCGTTTGTACTGTTGTCTTACTTTTACTCAATAGTAAAATACAACATGTGAAGTATATTCCCTTTAACTATTCACTAAACAACAACAACAACAGCTTTATCCCCTCAAACATATGCACATAAATTGTATACATTTAACCTAATGATAATATAAATTTGCTAAAACCATATCTCTCTTAATTAGACTGTAAAACCTATTAATTAACATTTAACCCTCCAAAATTACATGAAAGCCCAATATACTACATGAATATTCATGACAAGGCTGGCTCAGTAGCTATGTGCACAGCTTACTGCGGAGAAGTATAAAGACCACTCACGTTACAATATTATATGGATCGCTTAAAAGTTTTCGTTCGGTTTCAGAACGACAGCGTTAATCGAAACATAGCTTCGTAACTATTGTCTTCTCACACATATAGCATGTATAGTCATCTACCGTCATATTAAGTCAAGACGAATCATTTCATTGAGAATGTATCCAATCATAGCGTTTTTTTTGGGGGGGGGGGGAGTTTATAACTTCAAATGCACTTCAAAATATCATGGATTGTAGCAAGAGAACAACGCGAGGCTAACATATCCTAAATAGCTTTTCACCTTTTCCTCAACTATTCCGTGGTATATGAATAAATGTTGGAGATTTTCTGAAATATAAAGACTATTCATTGTAACAGACCGAAACTGTTTTCAAACTAAGCTTTAAAAACTTAAGATTCTTGTTGGGATACTACACAGGATTGACAGCGACGTTGTCAAGATGGCATCACGAAGGACTTACCGTACAATTATCTAGTGAGCTTGACTGCCCAGTGTGACCTCTGTATATCATCTTATAGCAAAAACCATTCCATTTCTAGTGAAATATATGTGATTAGGTAATATGTTCAACCTTTAAAACACAGCCTCATCGTCCAGGCCTCTAATACAAAACATATTTGAAGCAGAAAAGAAACACATGAGACTCAACAATCTTCTAAGAGACAACGAACAACCTCACCTGTTCGACAATTTGACGTCTGAACGATTAGAAAGGGGATGCATGAACAAGGTAATTAGGGTCCGATGGAACATGAATGTCACGAAACTGACGTGAAGGATTCAAAGAGACAGCATACGGCGAATCACCTGCAAAGGAGTAATAATTCAATTAGAGGTCATTATGGAACAACTAATACAGGTGACTGTGGCTTGTATAGCAAATTATGGCTTAAAGATCCGGTCCGTTATGCTGCGAATCTCCTCTTGCCCAGATAGTTTAGGCCGTGTGGAGAATTTTGATGTTCAAGATTTAAAAAGAATATAACAAACATTGGTCGGAAATACAAATATTTGTTTGAATCAAATATATTGTAAACAGTAAAACTGATATAAAAGTTTCAGAAACCGAATAAAGCGAAATTTGAAACTACTAAGGAACAGAAATATGCAATAATTGATGCACTTAGTCACCTAAATATTCCCTTCATACAAATGTGTTTTTCTAATATTCAACATTGTTCTCAATAAAACAAATTTAAAAGTGTTTTTGCAATACCTCAAAAATGTTTTTGCAAATAAGACATAGATATTAAACAATATATTGTATGTAAATTTACACCCGTCAACGGCCTAGGTCGCAAAAACTATTAGGTCTAGACTATTAGCAAGTTATGTAAAATATTTGAGAGGAAATTAAAGTACAGAAGTATTATTAATTCATATTAAGGCTCGACTTAGTCTATGTTCTGACTATGGGAATTGCAAAACAAAGATTCAAGTTGGTTTTGCAAACAATACCCTCCTAAAAGAATTTCAATTAACCATTTTACAGGGAATTCATAAAAGAGTTTAACATGACGGTAGAGTCTGAAAATAGGTTTAGAGTGTACAGTGCTTTAAACAAAAGCATTGGTACCATATAAAATAATAATGTAAAATGATGAATGAAACATATATCACAAATTGAATGTGAATCAAGTGGTTTAAATTTCGAGTTCATCAAATGCTATTGATTAAATCCTTGTACAGAATAAATCATCCATTTAGGTTACATTTATTACTTTGAAAAAGTAATATAGCAGTTATGAATGAAACATACCTTCATGACGACTTAAAGTAAATTATTTATTCCCACCGACCTACAATGTTTTGGAAACCATAAATTGTACCATATCCAGAATAATAAGTACAATAGCCTATACCAATATGTAAGTAAGAAATCACTTACTATCCAAATAGTTAATAT
>KN883369.1:45124-55981 GCA_000934455.1 Apostichopus parvimensis | reverse complement strand
TAGCAATATGTAAGTAAGAAATCACTTAATATCCAATAAGGTAATATCCTCAATATCATATATAGAGTGACATTGTATTATAAACAATCAGTGCCCATATATCAAATAAAGATCCCCCCCTCCCCCCCTTGTAAATATATACTGGTTTTAGTCCTTTCCAACACTTTCAAGTCATAATCAAGAGTACCCAACTAAAGTTATACTAAGATGTTCAAGTGCAGTTCACCTTATCCCTGACTATCTCAGACAAGCACAGACATATATGGAGATTGAACCAATGACATCTCATTATAATGCAGACACTGTACCTCCACGCAAGCAGCTTCAGTGACAAAAAAAAAGCTATTAACAGCGCACGCATGGCAAATACACATGCACTTACAAGCATGTACAGAGATCAATTAAAATATCGTATGTTCTTAGCTCACCAACTTTCATAAGTTTTCATAAGATACCGATGCCTTGTATGGGTAAGAATGAAAGTTTACATCCCTTGAATATGCGACCTACTTGGGCCTGTTTACTTCCTTGCTGAAGTTCTAACATTATATGCATACAAACTACAAAGGATATAAATCGCTTATTAACTTCAACTACCTTGAACAATCGACACTAGAAAGAATATCAGAAGCGTACATTTAGTCACGGTTCTGTCTCAACAGTTTAAAGCCGACAGGCTAGGTTGTGCATTTGCAAAAGAAAAATGTTCATACAATGATTAGGGAATGGAAAACACCACATGTACAACTTTCCTGAATGTGATTAAACCCAGTCACAGTAAATTTTATTCTCTTAAAGCTATCCAGCTAGTTATAATATAATAGAAAAGTGGGAATTTAAAGGTATCCATATAAGTCAAAGTTCTCTTTCATATAGAAGTGTATACAATTCGAAGTAAGAACAGATGGTCTTTGAATAGTCAAAATAGCAGGGGGGGGGGGGGGTTGTT
Source organism: Apostichopus parvimensis (assembly GCA_000934455.1). NCBI lineage: Eukaryota > Metazoa > Echinodermata > Holothuroidea > Aspidochirotida > Stichopodidae > Apostichopus > Apostichopus parvimensis. The sequence goes on along the minus strand of KN883369.1, from coordinate 55,032 downwards.
ATGATATTTTAAGTAAAGTAGTAGCTACGTCTCTACATACCTTTAAATATTTCAAATCTCTCACACACTTGCCAGATTAACATTCAGAGACCTTACTTACAGTCTTACCTTATCTGGGCTTAACATCTTAACATACCAGCCCTTCCAAAATATTGTTAAAATTGTTAATGGAGTGGCGATCTGATTTAAAACATAGTGTAACTTTAAAAGCCTGTTCAATGCAACTGTAATGGAATCCCCAACTGGTGAGCTTGTTAAATTGGTAACAAATTGAGTTGGCCTTGTGCCTGGACCTAGCCTTAACAGGAAAGATTGGTTTACTTTAGGGGCTTCTCCTTAACAAACTGGCCAATATTGGTGCCCACCTGAAAAGAAAAAGTAATTTCAAACATTAATGACCAGTTCTTTTTTTTTGTATTGCACTAAGAGTGACCTTACACTGTGTGTTACAGGCATTTGTTGATGCAATCTTTTGACGTTAATTGCTTTCGGGCTGCATAGGACCCTTACAATACCTGTTAAATGCAATTGTGAAGAAGTCTCCAACTGGTAGTCTTGTTGATTTACAAATGTGAACAAATTGAGTCTGGACCTAGCCTCAACAGAAACGGTTGGTATACTTCATGGGCTTCTCCTTAATACATTGGCCAATATTGGTGCCCACCTGAAAGAAAAAGTTGTTTCCAAACATTTTAATACTCAGTTTGGCTGTGTTGTTATGGATAAAATGGACAGGTGTTTTAATTTTAATTATGTGGTACACTTGAACATCGCAATCAATTGTGTCTATTAAATACTATCCAACTGTTGATGCAGAGTAAAGAATGCTAAATAAAGTTAATACCAAGCACAATCAAATGGTACTTTTTCTGTATTGCATTAACAGTGACCTTAGACTGTGTGTAGGCATTTGTAACTCTCTTAGGATATTCCCTTTCAGGAGTTACAAGTTCATGCAATCTTCTGGCATAAGTTGCTTTCTCTATTGCCTTGGAACATCAACATATCCTGTTGTAATCAAATCATTCAGATTTCCCGGCACAGCAGATGGTTTAATGTATTTTCTACCCATATTTGTATCCCCTTGTGAATTAAATAATGAGGGTGGTTGAATACAATTTTATGCATTGACTGGTGAAGGGCAAGGTTTTATACTATTTCCTGTAAGACTTCGACTGGTCTTCTAAAGTAGGTCTAGGCCTATAAGTATTACACATTAATTGCTGTCTGTACTGTGAATGCTAGAATCTTAAGTTAAAGCTTTACATGGTATTGTTCTCCCTTGAATTTAAAAAGAGATATTGTCTCATATTTTTTTTTTAAATATACCATATCTGCTATTGCTATTCATGATAGTTATGCTTAATTTGTTTGTCGCCCGAAGTTGCTTGTTTCTATTATTTATGATTTTATAATTCTCTCAGGAAAATTTCCCTTCGGCCGGCCTATTCCGAATTTCCCACCTGTGCACAAGGTATTTATCCTAAAATAACCTGATAACTAGTCACTCTCTTACTGGTGTATCTGTGTCAGTTTGTGACATTAAATCTTGATACGTGAAATAAGCAAATTATATAGAAAAACACAATTCATAGGACGAAGCTGCATTAACTTCTGGCCCACTATGTAGTACTATGCCTGGTACTGTGGTATTCATAACATTAAGGATAGGCCTTATCTCCGTACAACTAGCACATGTGCAAAAATGCATAGCGACCAGCCTAATGAACAATGTTTCCACTAAAGTACACGGTTAAGCGTAACGCTATAGCATATCGAACGTACGCGCAGAAGTCCGAGGCGATCTCTAGTCTAAGTTCTTCACAATTTCACGTTCTTTCAACATTTTCTTGATAAACTTACCTCCATCAACTGAATATCATCACCTTTCATCCAGTCACTGCATAACTGACAAGTTTATAAGATGCAAACCACAAGAACGAGGAGAGGCAAACGGGTAAAATATCACGTAAATGCAAAATACCTCGGTTGTTCGAAAAACGTTTGATCACTCCACAAAGAGTGGGCGTCCTTGAATTTGATTGCCTCTTCGTAAAGAGTGAATACTTAAGTACTTCGGGTATGAAATGCTATGGTTACTGTCGTCTAATGGAGTGCATTTTCCACTCCTTTGAAGTGAGAAAAATTCACTCCGCGAAGAGAGTAAGAAATTCACTTTTCTGTTTCTAGAGTGTACCTCTGTTGTAGACAGATGTGAAATAACAACCCAGAGGGGAACGTATCAACAATTTTGAAAATGATGACTAATAATGCATTTGAAGCTTTGAGGTTTTGTTTGATGTGTCTTAATGAGATTCTGGTATTGTAATCCTTCATCTGCGTTATCAATGTGTTGCATCAATGTAATCGGCATATATTTATCGCGGATAATTCAATCTACCGTGCTGCAACTCGGTAATACTTATATCCATAATTAAACTCATATTTTTATTCGATTTATCTTATGCTCATCAGTTTGTTGCACTCTGCGTTGCATTTATCATAATCAAGTCTTAAGTTTACTGGTAACAACCAAGTGTTCACTTGTGACTCGTAAAATCAATTTACTAACACACTTTGGGAAAAAGTAAGATGATTTGGAAATATCGATATGAATTTATAAAAATATATTATTTTAGCTTTTCCTAAACTTAATGACGTATCACACAGTACACCATTATTGTCATTGGGAGGGGTGGGGTCATGTCTTCCCGGGGATGGATCGTTAAAACGTTCTGCTAAATAGAGGGCGTCTTGATACAAACTTGTGCTGTTTTTGCAGGGTTCAAAACAATATACTCTTTAACCATTTCATAAGAGCATTTATTGTTCACAAGTATTATATACAATTAATATAACATTTTTACATTATGTCCTTCAGTTGGGCCCATGGGGTTGAGGTATTTTAAGTGTCTCAGTGTACAGCGGTACATGTTTTACAATGCGTTTATGTGATTTCATTCCCGTAGGATAGGAACATGTCAATTGCACTCCGGCGTGTCCTTACGCAACTGCTAATCATTAGTAGCATATAATCCTGCATTGAATTAATTAAGTACGCGCTGTTTTCCTAATATCAATGTCATACATAGAGAACTATGATATTTGAAAGTGTATTGTCTTCGTCACTTATTGTCATTAACAATAGTACCCTTGACTGTCAGTAACTAAGAAGTATAATTATGATCAGCGTTGTTATGTATGATCACTATGTAATATAAATACATAACTCAATTATTTTCAATATTTTGAAGGATTTTTCATTATCAACAAACGAAAAAGTCTTCTCCGAAGAGACGATTACAGATGCACACAGATTAGAAATTTACGTCATTGTTGGAAGTTTGACAGAAATTGTAAGTGGTGTATTGTCAATCGCTGGGGCAGCATGGATTCTTTTCACAATTGGAGCAAGAATTACGCTACTAATTTATTGGAATTAGTAGGACTGGACAGAGCTGGTGTGAACATCGGGTTTTCGGTCGAGAAAGTCATTGGGGATTAAAACAAGACTGAACTGTTTAAACCTGTTCTTGAAATTTTTGTTAATGATCATTTCTCAAAAGCGAAAGATTTTGATCCGGTAGCAGAATGGGCAGAAGAAGCTTCGTATGATCAACTTTAAGAGACAATTCCAGAACCAGCGCTTGGTGATGCAAATATAACCTTCCGTTTCTTTGTGAGGCTATAACTCGACGCTGACACCGACATTCCTGGTAAAGTAGCTGCCTCTCTATGGGAGGTTGGTCTGGCTGCGTTGGAGGAGGATCCGTTGCAGCTCGAGCAGCTATAAGTACTTCTGATGTAAGTTGTAATCTAATTGGATATGGTTTTATAAATATCGTCTCCTTTACATGGGTTACATGGACATGTGTATCACTTTGATAAATTCTTGACAGTGTGTCCACTCTTGTATATTCAGATAGTTATTAAATGAGACACAATGGCGACATTTAGCAGAAGTGGGAAGATTTCTGTGTTGGTGTTCTCTCACATTGATAGGCTGAGAGAGATTATTGTAACTTAAGCTACAAGGTGCTTTAGGTTAGGTTCAACTTCGGTGTTACCAAAGCAATGTCATTTAGTAAGTTTGATAATTCAATAATACATTTTGTCCAAAACAGCGTCCCGATTCCGAGTGTTTTTATTCTGCTGGTTGCTAATCGGTAAATACAATCCATCCCAGATAATAAAGGTGAGAGCGTGACATAAATTAATAACTAATAGAACGTACTCGTCAGCTTTGAAATGTCAAAGATAACTAGAATAACCGTGGGTGTGCATGAACATATCGGATTCCATAGAGCAAAGCTGCGCGAATAGAAATTGTATTGAATGGACAAAGTAAACCGTCTATGCTTTAACGTGTTACTATTTACTTGGATCTGTTAAGATCAGTAAAAGACTTTTAGAGAAATGTTTTTTCCTCTGCCAGTAAGTTAAATTAATAAAATCGGATACATGATAACTTATCCGATATTTGAATATACTTATAATTCACGGCAGACTTTGAAATATTGAAAGTACATGTCAATCATCACTAGTTCTATGCTTACCAAAATATTTTAGAGCAATGAAGCAGCAATATTTTATAAACACTTTACACTTTGAACAAATTGTATCTTTCCAACGGTTCTAGATGTTAGTTTGCGTGTTAGAACAAAGCTGAAATATTTATCTATTCAAAGAAAACCTATGATATTGATGATTATTTCAAAAATTTTGGTTCAACCATTGTTTTGATTCAGAAAGTGTAAAAATCATACATTTTGACCTTTTAATTTAAAAAAAGGAAATCTAGGTTTACTTAGAAACAGGCCAGCACCTTCATAAATGTTCTAAAACAAGCCTAACATATAAAAACTACCATAAAAAGATCATGGCTATAGAGAATTGGACATTTGAATTACCATCGGAATATTGCCAAAAACCCGTCCAAAAGCAGAAAAAGCTCTTCATTGTTTCAAAAAGATCATATATCGCTCATCTTACACCATGTTTTTAAAAAGAATCCGATAAATGTTATGTTCTTTACAGGCATCCTTACAAAATTAAAGCAATGAAATCGGGATAGCGCCACACAAGCGTTGTAAGAGAATTTGCATAATGCAGGTACGGTCCAGGTGTGCGTGTGCTTAAATATTTGTGTATACGTGTTTTGTTAATGTATTGTATATCCTGGTGGAGGGGCGTGTCCACAGTTCTTATTACAATCCTTATATCTCGTTCATTGTGCAACCAATTTCAACAAATTTAGCCTCAAATGATAAGAACTATTTTAGATAATACTATAATAACATAAAATAAACAAAAAACAAAACTTGTTATCACTATTGGTAGTATGTATTCCAAAACATTCTACTTGGGGGACCTAATTTGCATATCTGCAGATAAAATTAGCCCAATATTAGTGAAAATTATCAGATATGAAATCAACAATTGATGCTTTTTCCATTGACATAAAATTTCTTGTCCAAAATATTTCTCTGAATTGATGTACTGCTTACTAAACTAGGTAACACTGCCTTGTAAAAGGAATATGCAAGAAAGGTCTTACAAACGTGGGACCATACTGTCAGTAAACAATGTGAATAAAATATGATTCAACGTTTTTCCCCTTTATCTACACAGGCTAAAGATGATCTTGCCAAAGTAGAAGGAGCAGTCGCAAGGGTTGCTAGTGGGTTTCCGCGGCTTTAATTTTTTTTAGTGGCCTTTGGTTTTCGGCATAGATGTGGCTTTTCTTGGTCATGCCATTTACGATCTAGTTCAGAGAAGCAATAACGAAGACAGACGAACGAAAAATTCCAGCGAACTGAATGGCGCCAAAAGTAACATAGCAAAGTCAGAAGATTTTCGGAGCTGCTCCTTGACTTTGCGAAAATTAATTATGGAACTCATTAATGAGATATGCCGGGCAGAGTAATACTTATTTTAATATAACTGCAATATTTCAATATGTTGTTGATGTCAGTACACTTTATAGAGTACGTTTACATGTCTGTTTCGCCAACACTCGAGATCACAATTGAAATGGGACCGAATTTTAAAAACAACAGCGAAAGTACTTCGGATAGCTTTGAATCAGGATTCAATGCCGTGTTTGTCAATACCGTTGTCCCTTGGTTGTATTTCGTGCAAGACTATATAAACCAAAATGACGTTGGTTGTCATCCATAGGGTTTCTGTTGTTTGCAACAGGCGCAAATTGGTTTTTGCATGGAATACAAGTAAACTAAATAGTGCAAGTGCACATGTACTAGTCTACATATAGTATCCACACAGTACACACAGTACATTTATAGTATCCGAATCATGATCCGATTGTTACTGAATTTTGCTAATGTCCGCTTTTGCAAGCATGGAAGCAAAGTAGTTACCGCAAGAAACCTGACAAAAGAACGAAGTGACTAAATAACCCTCAACGAAAGGCACAAAGAACCAAGCCGCGAAAGAAGTGTAGTTAAGGGCGAATCTGTATTTTCGAAGAACAGCACAGAACGTAGCCTATGCCATGCGATAAGCCTAATTCAACATATTGGATCTAGGTCTACCTATGTTGAAGGTATTTTTCTTTATCCGAGACCTTTAATGTAACGTAGATTATTGTGGATTGATCACTCGGATCGAGGCTCACTTTTTCAATCTCGAACTTTCGGTGAGGCTCAACGAGCTTCCCATTACTACTTATCGTCCAGCAAATTCACTGAATCTATATGCAGAAGTAGTAGGTCCAGTAATCGTTTTTCGTGTTTACATGTAGAGTGATGTAGTGATTGGCTGATCGGGGTACTGTAAGTGATGAATATTCATACCCTATTGTGTTTATATGCGTCGTTGCTTAACGTTTATAATATAGTCAGTTATTTTCAAAAACATTTTTACGAGTTGTACCATTTTGTAATAATTTTTGGTAATCTTCACTTGTATTTTGAGTACACAGAGTCATTACTTCTTACATTGAAACCAGGGACACCGCCAGTGTTTAATTGCAATATAGAGAAAAATACATAGCCTGACAATGTGTATTGATTTTTCTCAAACATACAGTGCAACTCTAATGTTTTGCTACTGTAATGTTTAGATAACCCTAGTTGTCTGTACGTATACTTGATATAGGAATACGACACCCATGTGTACTAGTCCTTATATAGCTCGTTTCTGGTATGGTTGAATGGTAATTTCAAAAGACAAAAGAACCATAGTGATCATTGCTTATTCACTAAAGTAAGTGGTTTGCGTAGGGCTATATGCATATCACATTTGTAGCATATTAATTGGGGAGACACATTTAATGGTCTACCTATCTATCCACCAGTGTTACAAGGCCCATTCTGCTCAGGAGAAAGCCACAGTCGAGTGCACAGGATTTTGAAGGTGGAGGCAGCAAATTCCAAATTTTCTCCGACTGAAAGTTAGGGGACTGGGCTCTTGTGGAAGGGCCAGAAGCAAATGAAGAATTTTATAAAAGAGGTGGATTGCAATGGGGTCATTGAAGCCGGAGAAAACAATGAAGTCAAATGGAGCATTTTGTGGCACGTGTATACTATTAATTATGTCTGAATATGTAGGCAAACCGTAAGATTTTGTTAATAAATACTTTATGTTATGTGTCTTAAAAGAGTGATCCAACTCTGCCCTGCTGAATGCAAAACTCACCCGACTGAACCATTTAACATCGACTGGCGATCGAAGATAGGGAAGGGGTGACCCCGGGTCCACTTTTTTGCACGCAACTGACCGCCATGAACGATCTCCTACCCATTGACCAATTTACCCTCATTTGAATATTCTGGCACGCGTCAAGACGGTTTTTTGTAGGAGGCTTTCCATTTGATCCAAACATCCAAAAATCATCACTTCAAAACGGTTGAGTGAATATCGGTTGAATAATTCAACAGTTGGATACTTTGAATAATAAGATATGGAAAAGGTTTCTACCTATCTACCAACCTACAACATGACAAACATGTCTCATAGCGACCACGTTTTAAAAACAAACTAAAACATAGCCTATTCGCTCATATTTTAATAAATTTTTACAAACGAAAAGACGTAGTCGTGTCCTCTAAAATAGGAACCTAATCTGTAAACTGTAGCTCTGAAAACAAAACAAATTTTGTGCAAAACTCTACGAAAGAATGTTGATGACGTGCGTGTAATTTTACAAGCCACGCTAAAGTCTATGGATAAGTTGAGTGTACATATGTGTAATCAGTAACAAGAAATCCGTAGTTATAACCGTGAACGTTTTACTATGATTGGCTACTGAACCGTATCATGCTTGAACAATAATCGGAATTCATAGACATACGTAGTACTGAAAACGTGAAAGGAACCGCGACAATCGTTTTACCAATGATAAAAGAAATATAATATCACTTAGCAACGGCAACTTCATTTTGCTTCGGGCAATGTTTTTTATATCACGTGTATGCAGTGTCTTTATACTTATATTGCGTCATTTGTACACTGTAACGTTGCTACATGCTCAAGTAAGATATTGTTAGGATTGTTCGAGATTCCAGAATATCATACAGTTATGGAAACGACAAAACACACAATCAGGTTGCCACCACTGCATGTTGTGAAGCATATATAAACTTATGTTATGTTATGTGTGTCCTCACCAGTGAAACGATTTCTTCTCCTGACTAATCACCTAAGTGAATCATTCCGATTATTACCACACCATGTAAATTCTTTGAATTGTTTCTTACTTTGACTCAAAATATTTTACCTTCACCATTTCTGAATGACCACCCCACCCAACCCCCACCCCTTCAACTATTGTAGTATTAAAGGTATGAGCATAGGAATATGGAACATTTAATTGTTGATGCGTAATTTGAATAAACACTCCCCACAACTATAGTAACCTGTACATACCTACAATTACAGTTCAGGTCAAACGGCAAAACAATATTTAATACAGAATACTAATCAAATGAAACCGATTAATCATGGTGTTCTGTAAATAACAGAGTTATCATCCAGTTCCTACCTATATAGAAATGGCGGCTGCCATATAACTGACAGTATATATTCGTATTCAATTAGTCCATTATATTACCACAAGAAGTCTGTATGAAATGTGACAATGGAAGAGCGGTTTTAAAAGGTGTGCTTATGTGAGCATTGTTGCGTAAACTGTGTTGGCCATTTAACAACAACGTGAAGAATAGTAAACTCCCACTGGTGATGGTTGCTCCTGTCAGGGAAGAGAGTGACGGTTAAATTCACATCACTGATACACTCTTACACTCTTAAAACGACCTTGTAATTTTTCCGACAAAAAATTCTAGTCAAACTATTTTTGACTAGAAAAAAATCGGCTTGACAAAATATTCTCGTTACGGTAACTCTGATCTAGTTAATTAACAAGTTTATCAGCCGACAACTGACAAGGTATCCGTAGTCACAGCTGAGTTTTAAATTATAGTTTGCTTATGGAATTCAGACGTTTGACTTAAACATTCTTGTCGGCCCGCAACCATCGGCCTAGACCAATACTACACAAAGTAAGAAAACTATTACTAGAGGTTAACAAAATACATCGACACATTTAACAGTACAGGCGACACGTCCTGCCAACGTGTATGCAATGACTATAGCCGGTATATATAACACCCGTTGAAGTCATTCAGACTAGGCTTAACGTTACTGGGGAACATCAGTCCAAAGTTGCTTGCATTTTGTACCAGGGTGTGTTTAGGCTATTGTCGTTAGTTTACTAACGCTCTTAGGGCCTACGCTGTCCTGGGCCCTATTTTATAAAACTTAAGAACATTCTTATCTTGGACTTAAGAAGAATAATCATTCTTAAGTCTGTAATTGTTCTTAACTTTAAGAACATTCTTATCTTCTATTTCATAAAGCAACTTAAGAAGAATTCATTCTTATCTTTG
>KN883369.1:18220-44664 GCA_000934455.1 Apostichopus parvimensis | reverse complement strand
GGTGCTGAACCCCACGGTGTCAGCATTCCAACAGCGTGTCGAGCTATTCGACGGGTATCTCGTGCGCTATGCCGACGAAAGTCCCAATTTATCAAGTTCCCTATTACCCCCGAGGAAGTGCAACAAAAACAGAGAGATTTTCTCGCCGTTCAAGGTTTTCCACGCGTTGTTGGAGCGATAGATGGCACTCATATCCGGCTTTATGGTGTAGTTCTTGGTCCTGCTGAGTATGTCTACGTGAATCGCAAAGGTCAGTGGTAATGTTATTTTTTTTAGCATATGCCCTACTTAAAATAGGATAGGCTATAATTGGGGTGGGGGTTGTGATGGGATGGCAATATAATGGGGGTGACTATTGAAAGTTTCATTTCTGACTGGGGTGGGAGGGAAGAACTTCTTGACGCAATGTTGGGGGCGGGGAAGAACTTTACTTGACAGAAAGTCGAACTGTGGCCCGAATTTCAAACCGTCGTCATAGGGTAGGGTTCTAAGGGGGTATCCCCTCCCGCCTCCCCTTTAGAAATTGTGGTTTATATATGGTGGATTTTTTCCAAATGGTGCTATAATTTCCCCGAATTTGCGCAGTTTTTGCCCATATCTTAGGTCTTCAGATTTTTTTTGGCAGACACCCCCACCTCATACGCCTATGTCCGTCGGTACGTTTGTTGATAAATTTGTAGCCCTGGACCTCCCTTCACGAACTTACTCGTAGCTGTTTATGCAACTAATTATAACTTTATAAGTTATCCGCTTGAACTACAAAAACAAACAAAAATACAGGGGCGGATCCGGATTTTTTTGGCAGCAGGTATATAGTTATTTGTGATCGCTGTTCTGGGGGAGGGATCTAAAAGGAGGGGTGTACCCCGCAACTTTGAGAATTAAGGGTCCTGAGATAATCTAAGTGTGACGTACCGGGACGGGTTGCATTGACTTTGTATATGTAGAACTCACTAGAATCTAGCGAACTTGGTCGACCCACCCAATAACAAAAATAGTACACAAAGCACAGAATTAAAGCTAACGAACAGTGTAATTCTATTAGGCATTTTAGTGTTTTCAAAATCATACCAAGTTTTGTACGGTGGAGTATAAGAATCGCATGATACAATTTGTTTAAAGTTGGCAAGTAAAACGTGGTAAAAATTGACGATTTTCGGTCAATTTTAACTGATACTTGCAAATACTTAGGTTATTCACAGGAATATACGAATAGTCCTTGTTGGAAAATTCCGCACGATTTTTGGACTGTCGTCAATTTTACCAAGGGGGGGGGGGCACCCTACACCCCCCTCTATCAATGTCGTCTCTAGGTTTATAATTTAAAAAATATCAAAGTATGAATGAAATTATTTCAAAGATTGATTACTCATTATTATTAATGACATCATCACCAAAAGAAAATATATGGTAAGCTTTAATTTTGTGTTTCGAAAATTTATTTGGACTTGCATATCACACAAGGAACCCGAGTAGTCGTTGACTACTTGAAAGTTAGTAAAAGAGAATTTCTATATGGTGACAAATGATGTATAACTCTACTTGCCCAGGATGACACATGTTGATGATGAGGCTATATTTTAGAATAAACTAAGTGCCTTGAAGTGTAACATACAGTTGTTTGTTATAATGATAACTGCAGCAAAGCTTCAGCTTTTTACTTAAAAGTTATGCTGAGGTGGGGGAGGGCATATTCGTCCCAAGTGACTGAGCCCTTATCCACTGAACATTTATTGAATAATCCTTTGTCACTCATTATATAGGAGATATTTGTACAAACTCCATCTGGAGGGTGGGTGCAAAATGTATGTTTTGCTTAACTTTTCTACCATTAATCTCATCTGGGATTACTGCAAAATTTTATGGAATATTGTCCTAACAACCTCCACTAGCTAGTTTACACAATCTTTTTAGTTGCCAAATTAAATGATAGTATTGGCTAGAAAAAGAACAATTTAAAAAAATTTAAATTCAACAAAAATCGTTGTGATCATTGTTAACAAAATAAAATAAAACTGCTTATCCACTAGAGAGCCTGTGTAGGAGAATGTGTAAAAGTAAGTTGGCCTGACGTTTCAATCCTAGCAGGATCTTCTTCAAAGGCTAAATGACAAGTAACAGTAACAGATGGGACAAAACAACACACAGAATACAGACAGGTTAATGAGCATGGTGAACACAAAGAGATAGATGTAAGGGGATTCGTAGACACGGGTTGGAGAGAAGAAACAAAGAAACCAACAGGAGAGGAGGAGAGGTAGGAGATAAACAGTGGAGGGACAAAGCGAGGATTAAGGGAAGGGGGTAGGGAATAAACTGGAGAAGGACAAAGACAGAAAAGTGTGGAGAAAAAGGGTGGAAGAGAGCTACGAGAAGAATAGAGATGGGGGGGGGGAACAAGGGGAGAAGGAGGGGGAACAGAAGAAAAGTTAGTCATGTCCTTCCTGAATGTTGAGCCCATGAGGTTGAATGGTGCGAAGGCGTTGCATCCACAGCCTCTCTCTGCTGATTCGTACTAGGTCAGGACGGCTACCTAAGGATTCAATCCCTGTAGGGAAATGTCGTTAATGGTATGGTTTGGAAGGTTAAAGTGTTCTCCAACTGGGGTCTCAGTCTTCATGTTGTTGACTGTGGATCTGTGAGCATAGAATCCCTTTTGAAAGTACCATGCTAAATGGGTGTATTGTTAGAAGTTAGAGGTGGAACAGCAGCACACAGGAAGGTCTCGTAGGTTGCGGGGTCGTCTGTAGGCGATGATGGGTTTTTCAGGGACGGCTTGTTGGAGTCTGTATGGTGAATGAAAGAGGAATTGTTAGAGCAGTGATTATTGTTCACTCAGTTCCTCTTTTATTTATCATACATATATATCAATAGGTGTTTACAGCATCAATGTTCAACTGGTCTGCGATGCCAAGTACAGAATTCTCAATGTGGTAGCAAGGTGGCCCGGGAGCACACATGACAGTCGCATTTTAAACGAGAGTCGCCTAGGCCAAGAATTGAGAGATGGACAGCTACAGGGCATTCTCCTAGGAGATTCCGGCTATGCTCTTAGACCCTGGCTGATGACACCAATTCTCATACCTCGTACTGCCGCAGAGGAAGCTTATAACAGGTAATTTTATCCTTGTTGAAATGAAACTTAAATTTTGAGAAGGGTCAATTGTAAGACATCATCTTCATACGGCACTTTCAATGTGAAGATATACATTTAGTGATGTTGCATATGCTTTATTTTTTTTTATCTCTCCTGAATAGTGCTCACAGAGGCACCAGGGCCTTGATTGAACATCTCAATGGCCAGTTAAAGAGCAAATTTATCTGCCTTGGAGGTACCGGCCCGAGGGTGAAGACGCCAGAGAAAGCATGTGACATAATCACAGCCTGCTGTGTGCTGTTCAATATCAGCACAGACGACCACATCCAACTACCCTACAACCATGTGCCAGACGACAATGATGGTGATGACCCAGCCCCTGCTGCCGCTGCTGATGATGTACTTGGTACCGCAGTCCGGAACGACATTGTTCGCAACTTCTTCACATGAGTTTCATATTTTAGTTATTGACTAGTTTGTCAACTTCATCAACAGAACCATTTACAGAAAGCAGGCAAATCAAGTTCCAAAATTTAAGAAAAGGCAGCTTAACCTTTCAAAGCTACTGCTCAGACATAGTGTTGAGCAGTGCTTGCACTCCCAAAGATTCTAAAGCTGCCAGCATTTTGCTTTGAACTTCTAATGCCTGGCGCTGCAGGTCAACCTTTGTTTTTTTCAAGTTTCAAAAGCTCCTCTTGAAACTTGAGTTGCCTGATTTCTGTAGCCCTCTGTAGAGATGAGGGCTGGGTTGCCAATGTCTCTACTTGAGACTGCAACAGGTTTACTTGTTGTTGTAGAGCAACAAGTGAACCTGTTTCTGCTGATGTTGTTGATGTTGAAGCTGAGGTTGAGGCAAAGGCTGGTGTAATGGCTGAAGAGGAGGGTGATGAAGTTGCTGAATCTTGTGATGAATCCTATGTAAAAATAAAATTAATTATTTAGAGTATAAATAAAATGGTAAGTTGTAAAGTCCAGCCAAAAAATTTGGCTTCGGTACAACATCATATTTGGTTATGGATTTATTTAAGTTTGAATATGTTTTAGTCCTCAAAAAGAGAAGAGAACCACCCCAAATTTATGATGTCAGTTCATAACATTGTCACAGATGCATCTGATTTTCTTGACAACATACACATCATTGTTTTGAACTTCTAATGCCTGACGCTGCAGGTCAAGGTTTTTAGTGTTTGACCCCCCAAAAATCAATAGCGTCCATTTACTCACTAAGGCAACCTTCACACAGAGTATGAGATCAGTCAAAGTTGGCACTGCTGATTTATGGCAGTTACCAGATTTTCATGATTGGACCCTGGCTTATCTTACACCTACGTATTTGAACATGAAAACATTGTCTGTAGAGAATATAATTCATTTATTATAGCATCCAATATGTCATATCTTGAAAATCGTGATACACGAGATGAAACACATTTTTTTCCGGGTACCTGTATACCCACCTAGCTTGGAGAAAAAAAATACAAATACACGGGTGTGCGAAAATGATCACGCGACGAACCAATATTTTTTTAGCTAGCTAAGTGGTGTCTGAGCGAACGTACAAACCAAGCTGTTATACATTATAACAAAAGGATCGGCAGTAAGAATTTTTTTAGAGATTTATTTCACAGTATTGTGTCATCTTTCCAAATGTGCCGCGCCCGTTGACTAGGGCGATTTTAGCGGTATTTGCATTTTTTTTTCGCCCTCGTGATTTCTTTTCTGGGGCGATTTTTCAACTTTGCAGGGCGAATCGCCCTCCCCCCCCCCGTCTATTTTGAGCCCTGGGGTATACACACATAAACATGCTAGCAAGACTGCATGGATTCCTTTTTGGCTGGCAAGGAATCTATCGGTTAAACTATGTAAAAAGATATTATGTTTACCAGTGACATTTCATCACAAGCATGACCCAATGGATCAAGTTCGGTCTTTCTCCCCCTAATCCCGACCAATGCCTCCCGTGCAACAACCTCCATGGCAAGTTCCATAGAGGCAGATGATACTGGTTTTAGACCACCTCCTGTAAAGAGAAAAGATAGCAAATAAAAGCCTCTTCAACAATTCAGTAACAAAGATAATGTTAATTAAAGGAGAACGAAACCCTGGATATTCAGTAAAAGAATAAATATTGTTTGATGAAGAAGGAACATATGAATGACATGCTACACAAAAATCATCAAAAAATTGTATTTTTTTTCTCGAGATATCCTGATGTGAAGCTCAAACCAGGGAGCAGCCATTATTATAGCATTATGATGTCACCAGCCTCTTGAAAAAAATCATTTTTGTTTCTCTTTATAATTTGTTGTAATACTTAAATGTAATACTTAGTTGAAAATTACCTGTCACGCCCATCTCAGTCTTAAGCCTCTTGGCTTTATCCTTGAGTTCAAACCATTGTTTTCGAACCTTCCTCCAGTCTCTTTCTCTCCCCCCTGCTGCCTTAAGTGCCTCGGCACACATCTTCCAATATTTGGCCTTTCTCTCTTCCACCTAATATAGAATAACCAAATTGGTAGCTTTATGCTGATTTAATATCTACAAGCACTGAATGGTTAATTGGTTGCCAGTAAAAGACCGAAAACTGACACAGGTGAAAATAAAGGCTTCTTGAGCCGAGTTTTAGCATGGAAAACCAAGCCAAGTTCACATGGTTTTTATTGAGTACTGGGCTCTAGTTAAATTTCAATAGTGATCAATAATCGAAGCCCTTTAGTATATATTTATCAGAGGGTAATAAAGGTTTTGTTTTGCATTAGAATTGTGGTCTATTGGACTACAAAATTGTTCTATTTAATAGCTGGTTACTGGGTATGAGATATTCCTCTATGCTCTATATTTTAATATTGAAAACCTACACTGCCGGTGCACTTTTCTTATATTACATTTGTGCATTCATGTGTTCTTCAGGTTTGATGAAACCAAGGATCAAAATAATTTTGTACGGAAAAAGTGTGATTGCAAAGAAACATTTTGAAGGACGAATCTAAATTTGTAGCCTATCACTAATCTGTTGTTATGAATTGAGCGGTTAGTCAGTTATGATCCAGTTACTTATAATTATTGATCTTTGAGGAGGACATTAGGTTCATTACTACAACCGGCCAGTGAAAAAAAGTTAATGTTCCCAATTGTGTCTCTTGTTCTTCATTGTTTGCCTCTGCTATTTCCACCATTCACCTTACTTATCTTACTGCCCAACCTGGATTGCATTACAGACTTTTTTTCAGGACATACCTTGTCATCGCCATGCCCAGGCCGACCGGCTTTACCCAGAAGCTTGGTTTTGTGTTGTTGAACAAAGTTCAACAAGCACAACTTCTCCTCCTCTGAAAAATTTGGGTCTCTGCGAGCCCTTTTTGGTTCTTGTGCAGCCTGTGAAAAAGCAAATGCATGTCACAACAATGGTGTCCTAAGAAGGATGACAATGTTCTATAAAAAATACACTGAACTGATACACAGGAACCAAAAATAAAATACAATGGTCATTGCAAGCTACGTAAAAGATGTAAGCAACGTTAAGAACAAAAATAGGCTGTGACAACCAAACTGTATTCATTCATTACATGTTTTGCTCAAACTGTAGCTGGCCATTCACCCATCTTTCTGGTTGTTTTCCCCAGCCACCCTGGCTATTTACTTTAAGAAACCTACAACTTTAGAAAGGGACAATGTAGCAAATTGATTTGTCAGACTAAATGGCGTTTTCGAGCACGCAACATTTTCAATCTGAATGTATATGGAAATTAAGTTTGTGGCAAATGCATACGTTTTGCTGAATAATGATTAATTTGACAGGGGTGTTGATCAGGTGCCTCTTATATACTCTGTTGTTTCTGCCCACTTGAATACTTTCCAAAGGGTGGGTGAAAGACACCGCCTATGGTCAGTCGTGGCCAAAAAAATCAGTAGGAGGTACTGAGAAAAAAGGCGAAATAATTGCCAACCAACCACTCCCTGTACCCTGTGCATGTCACTGTCTGCAACCCCACCCCTTCCAAAAACGCTTGTCCATTATTCAAAAGATAACTCAGTTTGTTACTTCCTTAGCGCTAACGAAATTCACGGTTTGACTTTGAGATGATATTTGGCTATTGTAATATTTTTTATTTGATGGACATAATATAATTGAGAATGCCAGATAGTGGATTCCCTTTCCTGTATAATGTTGTTCCCATCTTTCCTATGACGTTATGTACTTCAATATTGTTTGTATTGAGTTGAGGTCGTAAAGTATCCTAACAGTACTTACTCCATTGACACTGCTTTGACGGGGAGTGAAGATGTCGTCACCAAGAAGAATAGCCTGCCCTAGGGCCAAGGCTAGAACATGTAGAAGACAAGATGCCTGAACTTTGCCGTTCACATTGTTGTAAACAGTAAAAGAATTAGCCTAGCCTAACTTACTGGTGCTAACTTATACTACTGGTATACCACAAATGATAAAGCTTCTGCTACTTCCACTTAGTATTAGGCCTAGCCTACCCAAACTGTTCAAACTGATCGTCCAACATTGGTTTCCTCATTAGGCGTAGCAGAGTCTAACAACTGTTAGCTTAGCAGGGTCTAGGCCTTATATATTTACGATTCACACATCCTCTATTTTGTTATCGTTGTGAAGAGGTGGTTTGAGCCTAACTAACATTTGGCCTAGCCTATTTGTTACCGTAAGTACAACGACCCAATGCGTAGCCTCTATTATAATTAATATGTAGCCCTAACACTATACTATCTATAGTAGACATAGTCTAACACTAACAGTAACACTACAGTAGGCATAGTCTACACACAGTTACCGTATGGATGCTTCACTCGAGCAGTTTTAGTACAACTTTCTGCTCTAAAAAAACACTTTTTTGATGGAATTTAATAAGAACGAAACTACCCGTGAACAGTTTTATTGGGTATTCCATTATTTTGGATAAAAAACTGCAAAGAAGGAAAGCTTTAGTCATTTACTTACCATTTTCTTTTTTTCTTTTGTGAGCAAGACGTTCGTTTAAGAGAAAAAGTTTCAGACAAAGTTGGCGCTACAGGTCAAAGGTCACATTCAGCCTCTTTCAAAGTTATAAAAGATACGAACTTTTAATAAATTCTTAAATAATCGTTCGTAACTTAAGAAGATTAATCGTTCGTAAGATAAGAACTATTTCTTGTTAAAACTTCTTAAGTGACTTACGAAGAATTACTTAAGAAGATTCGTAAGTAATCGTTATGAAATAGGGCCCTGGTCGGATAGATATTGCTAGGCCTAGTAGGGTGCTAAAAAATGACGTGCATTGAAGCCACGGATTTGATTGTAACCTGACGATTCTTTTACCTTATGCCATCGAAGTTTATTCTGGAGATATATGACTAATAAACTGTCACGAGTTTGTAAAAATAACTCTTCTCTGTCATATGTTTCCAAAGAACTTCACTGTACTAACGCCCTAGGCCCTAGGCTGAGTAATAGGAATATTTAGTAACGGTACAACCATAACTTAGACTAGGGCCTACATATGCATATAACCACTAGTCTAATGTGTATTTACAGTTACTGGATAGGCATTGGCTAGAATAAACGTGTAAAAGTTATGATATCGTTACAAACGAGAATGGTATAGGCCTTATTTCGTCAACAGATGGCCTGACGCTACTAGTTAAGCTGAGCATAAATAAGTATATATCCTAATTAATATAAGATATGCTGATAATGGTAGTGGGTTTGACAGGTCTGGAGAAGCGTCCATGATTTATTTTAGTAATATAACTTCCATTCTGAATATTTTGCGTGTGTGCCTACCAATATTACAACAACAAACAATAAAAGTATGTTTTTGTTTATCTTTTTTTGCCAACCTGCAGGAGCCGTTCGAATCTAAATTAGTAAATGATGATAGTGTCTGATAGGCTACACGCAGATGCAGAACAAACTTGTTAAGAATGCTAGCCAATCTAAATGGCAATGGTTCCACAATAGTTAAATAATAGGCCTAGCCTAGGCCCCTAGGCCTACATCACTGTTCAAAAGAACCAGTAGAATTTTGATTTTCCAATTTCAAACCCTCAAAATGATGGCATGCTGTTTATTGCTGGCTTAGGCCTTATTAATAAAGACCCATAGGTCTAAGCTAGTCATGCGTAGGCTATTCTGGATGTTTACTAAAGTCAAAAGTTCAGGGTATAATTTAGATATAAACTTGTGTGTAGCTTACATCGCTATAGCTGTTACATATGCTGCGTATTCGCAGGCTTGAAATATCCATTTAAAAGGGTATATGCCTAATTGACAACTGTTATCTTGCTCGATTGAAATATCTAATTCACTGTCTGTTGTATTATTACTAGGAAAGGAATTTTAACCAGTTACTGCGACCTATGTAAGCCCTATTACTTGTGCACATACTACTACTTCACCCAATATTCAATTCCATTTTATAATAACCAACACCCCTGTTACTGCGCCAGATCTATACACTTCACTGAGCCCAACTCAAGGTAACTCTCAACCAATAGCGTATGTATATACAGAACGTGTTGAAGGTACTGATTTATAATAGAAACTATAAGGTTGCGTAGCTGTCAAAATGAAAGTTTCTCAAATTGAAGTGCTTACTAGTACTTGGCATATTCTCCGACATGAAATATTAAGCTTAAGCTGTGTTCCTGGGAGTCTAGGATGCCTGGCTTATACATTAGGTCATTCAATCCTATGCAATGCTGTGCACTGTTGCTAATTTGCCCGATAAAGTGGTCGAAAACAGTGCACACTGACTGCGTATTCTTCAGATTCTCGATTCAGGTTTAACAATTAGGTACACTCCTGTTAAATCTCCTATCTTGACTTAAAGAATTATGATTGTGATCATATTTATGATTGTATCATGATTTGATTATAAAAACACAGAAAATTCGCTGTGCTATTATAGTGTTGCTGCATGGTATTTACATGATATGGCAGCAATGGTTACGGTTCATTGCTGTATAAACGTCCCTGCCCACCCACTGGTGGCGGTGATGAATGCCACCATGTGATTCTTTTCATGTTGCCACCATAAATGCATTGGTAGAGTATGGCCACCCATGGCCATTAAAGCTAGCTAGCTTTAATGGCCATGGAAAGTCAAAAGTTACGAAAAAATCTATTGAATGTAATTTGTAATTCTTATTCTTTTTCTTCGTTAGGGCGATCTTCGCAATTCAATGTGCATTTTACATTACCTCTCCCATATTATGATCCAGTTAAGTTTAGTTATAATTAAATGTATTACAAATATTTTTAAGAGCGTATATATATATATATATACACAACACTATTTTTAACAACATAAATAAGAGTATTTGTTAGAGCAACCTTCCACTAACTATGTAAATGATATTTAACGCGAGACATGATGATGTTAACTTCCTTAAACAATAGGGAATAGATAACTTATGTAATAAACCGTGAAGAATATCTCTAGTAGAGTTTTTTTGTAAATTACACGTCTGTCATTGAACTGACCAGAGAATAAACTATAAATTAACTAGTTGTAGAAATACGTTCAAGAAAGTTCTTGTTTCGGTCTTAAATGTTTCCCTGAGCGATGTAATTATGTACTATTCATATTGGACTAACAAAGTCTCCTTATTTGCCCTTGAAACGTCAACCTTTTTTGTAGAAATTTCTCTGGTCTGTCGAGACTGTATAGTTTCAATGTCAGTCTCGTTCTCTCTACAATTGTCTTCTTAGTTCACGTGAGACATACACAAACTTACCATATATAAAAAGCCGTTTCACACTTCATGCACAGTTCAAACACATGCAAATTAAGTTAACAGGATGTAGCTCACCACGTCATTTATTGTTAAGTAGAGTACAGCTAGGCCTAGGGCTTCACTGTTTAAACCGGGGGGGGGGGGGGGCGTTTCGATTTCAGTCCTCATTTAATACAACCGTAGCTACCGTATATTATATACTTATTGTTAACCATAGTCAATTACGACAATAAGTAAGGTTGTTCTGTGTTTCATAAAAGCATATATCCCCAAACTTCAAAGTGTACCTCTATTAAATATATAAAAAAAAATCTTGTACACATAACTAACTTTGAAACTTTTCCTACGTAAATTTCCCTAGCTTATTATGTGATAAGGCACTACCTGTAATAGTAAATATCGTTTTCTTTGATGTAATCGTATCGGTGTACATATATAATGCAAGCACACAACGTGTGGTGTGTAATAAATGTTTATTTCGATTTCCAATATATACGTGTAATAAACTGCAGTTTATAGCACACAAGTCTGGAACCATTGCATCCGATGTACAATATGCCACGCCACGACTGAATGAATAACTATAACATAATTTCTATGCGATTGTCTCAGTGACCCTGGGCGATGAATTCCAGTGCGGGTTTGTTTATTTAATCGATTTAGAAATAATACCTAAATGAAATTTTTGTTCGCTACCGTCACACATCATTGACTATGGCAAACTGCACACACAATGAAGGAATCGGTCGTGGTTAGCAGGATTGTATTAGCATTCCCGGTTCTCAAAAGTGTTTATCTAACAGTATATACTAAAAGAGGAAGTTCAAATAACTATGACGGGAGAGTTGAAGATTGAATTTAATCAGCATTATTCTTTAAGGTAGCATACGCCTAGTAAAGCCCCATTGACTTACACACTAAATCACAAAAGTAATGTGGTCTCTAAGTCTAGATAGAAGTTTTCACTAGCTAAACGCTACCCATCACCGGATAGCTGACAAGTTGGCCTTTCATGGCACTATCATGTTTTTGTATCATGACCCTGTAGATTTTTTGCTATCCGAGCTGGAAGTTTTCGTCACTTGTAAACAAACCTCTTCACTCAGTGGTAAACAATTTTCGTACGCTGCTCCTGGGAGGCCTAAAGGGGTCACCACATGTACTTCCATTTATGCCCTTCAACATGCAAGCTACAAAAAAACTAGATCATGATTGACAACAGGTCATAAAAGATTTTTCCTGCTGCTCGTTGGCACTTTTCCTGAAGGAGAACAACCGAGCGGATGGATATAGACTCTAATAGGAGTATGCCACCTTAAGGACAAATTTAAAGTTAACATTTCTGAAAAACCTATATTTTCGTCGTTGTCTGCTATTCATGCTTTTTATACATATATTCTCTTTCTTTTCTTTTTCTTTTTCTTTTCATAAAGCTTTTCAGTTGCATCGCAGTAATTCAAAATTATGAATCATCCAAACAAAGAGAATATTGTAACTCTTATCTTAATTTGAAAACATTTGGACTCTTACTTAGAAATGTTTACTTAATAGTATAAATTTGGAGATATTTTATCTGTTGTCTTGATTTTCGTAAGCTGTACTCAAGTTCACACCGAACTATATTCTGTAATGTTTTAAATTAAGTTCACTTTGCTATATGGTACAATTTTCTCGGATCGTGCAATTGCGAAAACAATGAACATATATGTAAGCATCGTAATTTTGCATTGTAGATAAAACAATTAAATTTGCAAACGTGAACTTTGTTTACATGATGTGCACTATCAAAAGTTTGTGTTTGCAAGGTCAAGTTTATATGTATTCAAATATTACTCTTCTTTGCGATTAGATGTAGTTTTTTATTTTCTTTTTATTTCATCGTAGCGCTTTTCACACCATAAACAGAAAACGATTGGTTAACATTGTAAAGTAAAATCGATAGCAACTTTCTTGTTTATAATTTAAAGTGACACTTGCAGATGAGGGAGGAGGCCAGGGCGTGGTTGCGAAGTATTGGGTTCTCGCAAGCTTCATAGTTTGTTTTACGTTAGATATATGTAATACACGTGTTTTTCTTTGGTGTTTTTGTTGGCACCAGTGTACTACAACTTATTCTCTGTATGTATTGGTAACACCTGGGAGATATGGCATGATATACCTTGGATCAAACATCTCTTGAAAATAAGTCACAACGGGCGTTTTATGGATATTCCCAAAAAATACTTTAGTTTTTACTTAAGTTTGCTAGTTTAACTTCTCATACATCAATTATCGCCGAATTTCTCCCTTGTCGGAAGATTCTACTCATCGACCACTGTATATCCCCGAAAAATCCCGTTTGCAAATAAGACATAGCGCACATTTCACCACATTTTACTTGATACTTAGGTGTGACAGTACATAGTGTCCCCCTGTAAAAAGTGTGCGCTGGGACATTGTATACTAGCACATATAGTCCGGTCGGACATTGTCTGCTGAAAATTGTCTCCCAACCTCACAGCAAATATAGTCCGGCCGGACGAAAAGTCCTGGGTACAAAATTTCCGCAAATTGTTCATATTATATTTTGTCCCGCATAAAATTTTGGTAATTAGACTTTCAAAGGCGGCTAAGTTCATTATATCAAATATTAAAACAGATGCATACATAAGTATATGTTACAGGAAATAAATGAGAAGTTGTGCGATGCTACAAAACAAAAAAAATAGAATGAAAAAAAGAAAAAAGTTTGTGTTGCGATTGCTGCAACTTTATCCTCCGTATACGTTGAATGCTGTATTCGGCTAATACATTGCGTTCATAGTCATCTTAACATATGGATGGATCCCATCAACTTTCTCCCCAACGGAGGGCGGGTACGGGATAGGGCAGGTCACAGCTACAACAAAAAATGATAATTGCAGAGGTAAAATATTACTAACTTAATTGAGTTTAAACTTCATTGTAGCCGTATTTCCTCGACACAAAGTGGGTAAGATTGGCAATTTTGGTAGCCTAATTATACTTTATAGCTCTTCGAGAGTTGCCTAGCCAATATTTAATATCATCCGTGCGTTAAGCTCATTATATAAGGGAACCGAAGGTGTTTTTCAAGTTGCATCCTAAACGATATCGGCAATGTTGTATACGACACTCGGGCCAATACACATACTTTTGGGTGCAAGGGGGGTATCAAGTTATCGATTTGTGTCCTAGGGAGGGGTTTTGTTAAGTCAGTGACCTGTCTGTGATGATTTCCAAAATATGTTTGTTAGCTAATATCAACCCTGAGGTGGCTGGAAGATACTTCCCTCACCTTAAAAAGGTCATCACTGTCCAACCCATTCCGTACGGCCGGACACCTGTTTCTTGGCTTTCATTACGACTTTATTGTTTACTTATTTACACTTCCTTATTTTTCTCACTCAACCGTCGAGTCAAGGTTTTTTCTCTCAAAAAGGTAGAGGGGCCATCCCCCCCCCACCTCTTTGCCCCCTAAACCCAGTTGTGATGGTCATGAGGGAAGCAAAACATATTTTTTATATACAAATGACATTTGAACCCAGGCAATTCCAGTGAAAAGGAATTTCGAGCGTCACATCGCGTCAAAATGCAAAATATATGAATTTCCACCAAACGACTGGCAGCGTAAAGTCAATGGCCTGTCTTTGCTTAAACGTGAAGCAGCCGACAACATTTTCTCTCATGATATGTTAAAGTGAAAGACATGATTATTGTCGGCAATAAGTTAACTGCAAAGAAAATCGTATAGACATGTCTTCTTCATGAATACTCCCTCCCTTTGTAGCCAGAGATGCGAAAATCAGTGCAACCGAATCTGTGCAAAATAAAAGCTGAGAGCAATATATGAGTAGTGAATATATAAAATAAATGATCACCTTGGAAGGTTTATGTGTAAGCTCCACTACAAATATAATTAACATTCACCATATCGGTTGAGTGTAGACTGTTAGTGTACAACTAAACTATGCTGAGGCATTGAGTTAATTGGATGATCTTTTATTGTAACACCTACATGACTATGGGCTTACTGGCTCAACATTTTTTAGTGGAGATTGCATGTCATAATTTTTGGCATTATGTCACACTGTTTACTACAAAAACTAAATAGTTTTATCCATACGTGCCAATACAACATTTGCGATATATTAATTCAATTAAATATCAGACATTTATCAAATTAGAGTAAGCTAGGATACAACATAAGTTTGATGCCTTTTGGTGCTCAATTGACGAATGTGTGCGTGGTCTGACTGTTTAATGCCAATCAAACATTAATTGTACTGAGTCAGGATCCAGGGGGTTCAAAACACCCTCTGTATGACCCAAATGCCAAAAAAAGTAGCTAACCATTATAGTAAAATGTACTATTATACATCATATTGCATCTAGAGACCTAAAAATTGCTTTATTTTGCCAAAAAAGGGGACCTTTACCAGGTTTTAGAATATATCCCCAACCAATACACACACAAACACATTTAGCAATTTTCTTCAAGGGACCTTACAGAGAAATGGTACCAAACTCAGTTGATACATTATCACTCTTATTTTGTTGAAGTTCCTCTCAAAACAGCCAAGTAGTAATAAGTTCACATTTTCTAAACAGAAAATTTCCATGTGGTTACAATATCAGACTGTCCAACCTTTGTTTGAAAAACAATGCACAATAGGTGATGTCTGACGGTAGAACGTGGTCTTAATTATTTACTCATCATTTGTTTAAACAAACAAAAACTGTGTCTGCTTCAGTGAAACAGGTCCAGGAAAAATCTCTTTTTGGGAATGTAGACTAAACGAAGACAATTGTTTGGCTATATGTCACTTAGAACCAGAGGTGGAACCTTAGCAAGTATATATAGGAACAGTAACTACTTACATATAAACTTGTTAATATGGACTACAAATGCAAAGATTTACAGTACACTTCTCAGTTCTCACCTACCTTCATGACCTTCGTCTTTCTGTATGATTTTAACTATGTCACTATGTGAAAATAGTTAAACTCAATCACAGCAGTGTTGATCATTCTGCCATGTACTATCAATTATTAGCATGGTATAAATAACAGATATGATGCAATTCGTTATTGACAATAACTACAGACAATTATTACATGTTTGAGATATGTTTACCTCATCATCACATCAGTAATGAAATTATAAGTTGATGCTGTATTATTTTCAGACATTGCCTTAGCCTCAGGCAACTTTGAATAGAAGTCACACAGTGGAATAGAAGTCACACAGTGTTTTTATGTTTAGTCACTTGGCAGCTGTCACTGGCAAGATGACCAATAAGATCCACACCAACCTGTTAAGAAAGAAGACAGCATTTATGTTATAATTTCAAAAACATTTACAGGTTGCAGGCTTTGCCTTGACTGTTGTTCTATTCCATTGCTTCATTCTGTACACAGATCTAGATACAAAATAGTGGTAAATCTGATCGAAACAGGGTGTTGGTGGATTTAGGTCAATTATGTTTACCTTGCATACATGAAAACGTAACTCAAACCATACTGTACAATATATTTACAATCGCTTAAAGTACTGAACCAGAAAAGTGGTACCCCACTTTTTCCAACCTACAATTATATGCCTGCATTGATGGTTGCTCTGCAGGTATGCCAAAGTGTGGCTTAAAGGTATCTTGTATAGGCCCTAAATATGCTAGATTTTCACTTTGGTCAAAATTATTAGTCAAGTATGTTTGTTACTACCCTGGAGGAAATTTACCTTACTGGAACATTCAATCATCTCGGTTCCTCATTTATAATGTCTGAGCACAATTTGAAGAGTTATTACATCCAGGAGAGTCCTTTTTGAAAAATTCTAACAATTAAAGTGGCCATAAATTAGGGCCTATACAGACTACCTTTAATCTTGTAAATGTTTAATTTGTCCAGACAGATTGACTTTAACTAAACTTAACCTTCAATGCATGCTGTGGACAACCTGTACATTTAGAACAGCATGTGCATTTACCTGTTTCCATAATCCAGTTACAGGAATGCTATGGAGACTTGTTCATAGGTATACAGGAAAATGACGCTTTGACATCCTATTGAACAACTCCCTGATTGAATATACCTTGTTACATCAACCCGGGAGTTGTTATGCTCCCTGCATCAACGTTGATAGTCTTCCAATAGAATCTAGACATAATATTTTGTCTGGTTGATCTATGCCAAGATGAGCACCTTCAAAGATATAAGAAAATACTTGATCAAGGAGGTATCATGTTTTTTTGCCCCCCCCCCCAAAAAGAAAAAAACACACACTAATATATCTGCTGCAGAATTGGTAGTTCTAGCTGAAGTGCCACTAAAATTGAATAACAACTCTATATCAGTGTTTGAAATGGAATATTCCCATTATTGCAAATATTGCATGGCCACTATTGTGGTCTAGATGTTCATGATGTTTCCTTCTGCAGCGAGGTTTGGCATGTAGAGAATATGGTACACCTAGAAAAGTTCTATCAGGCCTTCAATATCTTACCAACCACAATTAATGAACGTGAATTTGTTACATACACTATAAGTGCTACTTTTCCTCTAGAAATAAGCTCGGCTTTATGCTATAGTCCATTAATTGCATTTTATATTGTCCCATGCATGCAGACCAGACTATCTCTGTAAGCTTTATTGATATGATTTGGCTATGCATGTTAATTTATATGATAGGCAGAGCCATAGAAGAAGGAAATTTATGAATTTTTCACCAAAAATTTGTTATGACAATTGGGTAAAAAAAAAAAAAAAAAAATAGCCCTAACAATTTTGTTTCTGCACTAACAACTTTGCTAAAGCATACAACTGATTATAATGTTGCATAAGCAATTGCTTGTGTTCTTGCGAAAGCAGGCCCCTGGTTATGTTTTAACTGTGGAATAGCCGTTCGCCATTTAACATCATATTTCATTAGACAATTCAGACTTCTCAGGGTGAATTAGCAAAATACGATATCAAGTTGATAATTGGCCAGGACATAATTGCTTAAGCTACGCAGAATGAAACATAAACGAAATATATATATATATCTAGACTTGTTAATCCTATATAGGTTAGAGCTACCGTGCTGCTGTTTTGTATCCAGAAGCAGGTGTGAAGGTTGACGAAAACATGAAAAAATAATTGCAATATGCTCTGTAATGTATAAATAACACAGCGAAATCAAATCACTTATTCGTGCGTGTTATGGAATTCAAGCTGTGAAGTTTATATGCATTCATTATTTTACTACGTGATAGACGGAAGAAAATGGAGTAAGTAAGAAAAGTGCATGGTCACTGGTGAATATACAACTGGCTTTTGTATTTATTTCTACTAAGGCTTTCGAGGCTTAACAAACAACAAAATCACGATTGACTGATTCTTGCATAGTTTCAATCAGTTCTCACCATTTGCAAATGATCGGGTAAAATTGGATTTTTAATTTAAGTCTTAAACTGTTAGTTGTGTTGTCAAATAAATTAGTAAATCACTGTTGGAGGTGACACCTGCTGCATTTTATGATATTTATATCTAATCATAGAGAACCGTTCCGTAATCGTAATTCGTAGCAATATTCGAAGAGAATGTTCACATGCCCTAAACAACAATTGGTAGAATCCATATGCGTCATAAGACTGAGCAATACAAAACGTCACCAACATTTATAGAAATTGTCACACGCAATTGCACAGCAACACTAATTTGCATATTATCAGTAGCAAACATTACCTTATACGGCCATACTATTTGTCGTAGTGCTCAGAATCTAAAGCGTTGTAGGAATAAAAGAAAACGTGTTAACCGGAAGGCAGTAAGGGTGAGAACTACTTGTTTGGAACTGTCTAGTAACCTCGTTTGGTCACATTTACAATTCTTAAGTTATATATACCTCAACAAACTTCATAAGTTTCTCAAGTTTGGAACAGTTTTGGAAGCTTTGTGAGCCTATCTGTTAACTTTCGCCTTGCTTTGCCTAGATATCTAAATATTAACACTTTGACAAATGATTCTTTTTTCCTTCTGGATATGTAAGTATTTGAGACACTGTTAGGTGTAATTTAAAAAAAACCGACGACGGGAATTCAGCAGAATGTCTTTATTAGCCGATGCGAGTAGGTTAGATATTGTGGTAGTGGATGTCCAATATTAAAGACATCATTGAATACGGATTATATGAATTTTATGTTCCGACTGAAATTCGTCAACGTCAGTTGGATTGTTAAACTTCGGTATTTCGCATACACTTATTCGTTATATGTTACAATACCTGGATTTTTTTTGTATCCGTGGATCAACGACATTGGAAAGAAAAATCACATTTATCCAGTGTCTTATAACTGTTATCAAAGGATACTCTGACAAGTTACATCAGTGAAGGTAAGTTCCCCTATTTTCATTAATCTACTTTTTCTAGGGCTTGGCATATCAAGATTATCATAAACGTCCTCACGAAATATATCAATGAGATAAACAACCATGAAAAATGTTCGAAGAAAGAATAACTTGTCAACTATGGCAAGACTGATATCAATTCATCATAATGCTTCCTCAGAACATTGCAAACTGAAATCAATGAGTAGTTCCTTTTAATTCCAATGGACATATCATAAACATTAACATTCAGGTAAAAAAACATACAGTTGCAAAAATGTGCGATTGGTTATGAGCCGTCGTTTACGAAATGTTGGGTGGTGGGATGTGGTTCAGAAAACCACTCAAAGATTAAACCTTCATCAGTGTTTCACGTTCTCTCACTAACTTTATACTTCTTAAGCTGTGGCAGTAAGAACATTATCAATCCAAACGTCTATTTTGATTCCTTTTAAAACATTAACGTGGTTGTAGGTTACACATGTTTCTTAGATTTATTGGCTTGAAATTGCTTCCACATTGGTTGATATGGAATCATAATGGCATCGGATATGTCCAATAATCTTACATTTCATAAACATTGGAAACACAACATAAAAAATATTTAATTTTGTTAAGTACAATTTATTCATTACCGCTCTACGTGTTTGAAATTAATTTCATTGAAATAAATAATATGATGGCAGATGATGGCACACAAAAAGACTAAAAGATGACAATGGTACATTTTGATAGGTTAAACCTCAATATATTGGGGTTATAAAAGTTGAGTTATATTTGACAGATAAACCACATAGTGTCGCATTTAGTAACCGATTGTGATGGTGCAAAGTATTTAAATGTATGTTTGACAATCATGTAATTTTATTTTTTTACTGAAATGTAATAAAACTTGAATATTAACAAAGCTAATGTCACCATCGTTGATTTTGTCAGCTGCATCTATAAAACGTTTCGATTACGTGTAATGGTGGATTGAAACATGTTAATGTGTTCATATTCCACCAAACCAAAGTGGTATATTTAAGTATGAGATAAAGTTAATGAACGGAATTACCGAATTGTTATTATTTGAACCATATCACGTTTTGTATTTCCCATTTCAAATATTATGTATACACATGCCGATCCTGCATATTGGATCCTGTATAGTTGAACATGTAGAGTGGATCGTGGATAGTTAATCATGTATAGTAGATCATTTATAGTTGATCATATATTGGATCCTGTATATCGGATCCTACACGGTGAAATGCTTCATAGTTGATTATGTATAGTATATCGTGTATAGTGGTTCATTTAGGAGATCTAGCATAGTGATCATGTATAGAGGATCATACATAGTTGATCCTCCATATTGTATCCTGTATATTGGGTTATATATATAATGTATCGTGCATATTGAATCCTACAAAGCGAATTTCGTATATAATGGTTCGTGTGAAGAGGAATGTGTATACTGGATCTTGCGTAGTGCATCCATCATAGTGATGACGCAAAGTGATCTAGATCCAGGATGGTGGATCATATACAGTAGATCTTTTATAGTGGATCTAGCATAGTGGATCGTGTATAGTTTATAATAGACCGTGCACAAAGGATCCAGCAAAGTGGATCCGGCATAGTGGATGGAGCGCAGTGAATCCTGCATATTTAATCCAGCATGGTGGATTCCTCATAGCGATCCAGCATAGAGTATCCAACATACTGGATCCAGCAAAGTGGATCCAGCATAGTGGATCGCATGAAGTAAAAAGTCCATAATAGGTCGTGTACAGTGGATCGTGTATAGTGATTATTACATAGAGGATCCTGTATAGTATCAGGTATTGTGGATTGTAATAGCGGATCGTGCATAGAAAATTTGTTATAGTGGATGCTGTATAGCGGATCCTGTGTAACATATCGTGTAAAGTAGATCCACGTATACTATCACAACATCGGGCTAAAT
The DNA here is from genome assembly GCA_000934455.1 of Apostichopus parvimensis. Classification (NCBI taxonomy): domain Eukaryota; kingdom Metazoa; phylum Echinodermata; class Holothuroidea; order Aspidochirotida; family Stichopodidae; genus Apostichopus; species Apostichopus parvimensis. The sequence goes on along the minus strand of KN883369.1, from coordinate 23,509 downwards.
ATCGTTGTGTTATTAGTGTGTTGCACTTTAAGCGAAGAGCTGTTGTAGCAAATGTTGAAGAAAAACCTCGAATCTCTCAATACAACATGCTGGTTTTCGTCTTAACACATGTCATTCACCTTCGACACCAAAAATCTGACAAATGTATTTATCACTGTTATCGATGCAGATGCATTTAGGCAGGGGCGATTGCTTTTGTCATTTCGTAAAACGCAACCTGAATCTAATATTTTTAAAGATGATAAATTGTCCATAGTTTAAATGCAATTACTTTAGGAAACATGGTTCAAAAGTTTGACCTAGCGTATTCATAAGATCCATACCTACCAATATTTGAGTCAAATTGACTTGACGTTATTTTTCACCTATCATCCATCCCACGCATATGGGTTATTGTCAATGTCTCTGCAGATTTACCCAACACTGAACTATATTTTGGCTAGATATCCACCAACCCTAACGTTGGGTTATGTTAATTAACTCATACCTGGCTTAAAATGTTGTAAATGGAAGAGATTTAAGGTTTATCGCATTAAAAACTTTTAAAGACTGAACTTATTATTCCAACAACATCAGAGCAAGTAAAGACATTTCAGGGTATCCCGTGTATATTGTACCAAAACATGTTTAACTCACAGTTGTGCATGTATTCCAACAATACAGGAATAAAAGAAATTAACTTAATCATCTAACAATACATTGGATACATCGAACGTTTAAGTAAACTTATAGTACAGTATTGACCATGTTCAATCAAAGAAGGGGAGACACAATGAACTAATTAATATCATAATTCAGTTTAGTTAAAAAGCTAATTTCACCCATTCTTGACACATGCAATACTGAGGGAGAGACAATTTAAGGGTTGTGTTTTCTTCCGAAGATTGCTTAATAATATCTTGCGATAATAACGTAATTTTATAGGAACTGAATAATCCTTGCTTACGTTGTCAGTGGTGACTGGTTTAACTGACTCACTACCCACTCCAAAAGCTTTATTGGGAACAACAACTCTCAACAACACGAACAAAAATTGTAGTTGATATAGATGGAGTTCATGTTTTCCAAATTATGATCTTGGACAGAGGAAATATGTTATACTTAACTAGTAATTGGTACAAGATAATCCCGATCAATCCGCTAGTATAGTCCTTTTCTTTTCCAATAAACGTAAATTCACATCATGAAAACATATGATGTTATTGTTCATGTTGACACTGTGCTATGAACACTTGTTCTCGTCCACAGAACCCAAATAACGATTAAGATATAATTATTGACCTAATCACACAAAAATAACATAATTATCATCATTATTGAATGATTATCATCATTAATTTCTCATAGCCACCGCTATTACCATTACAGTCACCACCATTAGCATCAACACCAACATTATTAATTCATTAATATGCTAATGTGTCAAGTCTATAATTGTTTGATAGTTTATTGCCTTTTCATTTTTCAGACAAGATAAGAAGACAAAAAACAAACAGAATGGCTAATGCATCTCCCGCTACCGAAAATTTAACGGATAAAACCAAAATGGGTAAGTTCTTAAACTTCCTGATGAATAAATTGTCTATAGATTAGCTTCATCCATGAATCTGTGGAAATAAAACACATTTTCATCATTTTCTGTTTCATCGCTGCTCATGTAGAGAATACGATACTTTAGTTCGTTGGCAACTATTTCCATGGTAAAAGTTCATATATTTTAGTAGCGATTCTCGAGGGTTACACATGGTGGGATGGATGAGTGTGACCAGAACTCTATATCTTGCAAAGCGGTAAAACTCCACATGTATATGTGGATGTTTATGAGGTTAACAATTGCATTTTTATTATGAAAGACTCCTTCAAATCGGAAATTGATAGAAAAGTGTACAATGATGAGAACCTGTGTCTGCAGACCCAAAACGAAAGATATAAAATAAAGCGATTATATTGAATTGATATGCAATATTAATATGTTAGTGTCAATTTCCTACAACATAGTAACCGAGGTGAAAGTTCAAGGGTTCAAAGGACAAATCAATATTTTTGAGTAATTCTGTGTCAAAAGTGCTCTTTTCAAATTGATCAAATTTAATAGGAATGTGTATCACGATGTGTGTCTCAATGTGTATCTCACAATGTGTATGTGTGTAATGTGTATCTCACAGCTAAACGATAAAGTCATTTTGCTGTCACACCAAGGTGTAATATTGAATTGACAGGTATCCTTACATTTGTTATAGTATATATGTATCAAACTATGTGGTTACTACGGGCATTGGTTAAAATGTTTCAAATGGAAGAATTATGTGTAACGAAGAGCATCAAAACGAATAGTATAGGTAAACTTAAGCAAACAGGGACTTTCTCTGCAAGAGCTCTATGTGAAAGCATTAAATTTAATTGAAATTGTCACAGGTGTAATGGGGTATGTTGTACTATCAGATATGTCGTGACCATGTAAACTGAGTTGAAAGATCAATTAAAGGTCAAAAATGAATGTGAAATTAAAAAAATATAGACTTTTTGCCACAGCTCCATATGAAAGCATTGAATTGACTTACAGCTTTCACCGGTTTATTGTGTGTATTCCGTACTATCAAAGTATGTGGTTGCCATAGTAACTGACTTGAAACACCAACTAAAGTTCAAAGTTACTTGGAGGAATTGTCAATTTAAGCAAATGTGGTTTTTTGTTACAACTTCATATGAAGCCATCATGAATTGACTTAAGAGTTTCACGGCTGGGTGGACTTGTCGAAATAACTTAAGTACATAGGGTCAAAACGGACCTCCACTCTAAGAAATGACTACAATCTTCAACACTGAAATGAAGGCGGTATACTCTCATATCCTTCTTTATACTCAAAAGAAAAAAGACTATTACACTCGTGCGCCAGCACACGCCCGTATGTTTCCTTTTTTAAGGTTTCTTGCTTTTTGCAAAGCAAGGAACCTATGCATTCAACTTGGCATGTGTGTGTGTATGTGACGCTTGACTTGTGTACACGATAACTCAATATGGAAATGATGTCCAAACTTGATGGGTAAATAGCAATAGCCCATAGTGAGAGGAAGATCCATAATGTTTTTGGTGCCCGCAAAGGTCTCCAAAGGTCAGTTAGGGTAAAAATGCCAAATATTTAAAAATGCAACAACTCCCAGTGCAAAAATTGATGCAGTTAATATTTTGAGACAAGCTGTGAATGGGGGAAGGGATCATTTTCAAACATAACGGTCATGTAATCCAATGCCAAATTGTGATGTGTTCCAAGGTCACCAAAGGTCAACTATGAGTCAAAATGTGTTTTTGGCAATAACTTGTGAAACTTCCATTGGCAGGGGCTGACATGGGTGATATTTGTGGACTAGTTGTGAATGGGGTAAGGGATCGTTTCCAAACATAACAGTCATGTGATCCAAGGTCAACAAAGGTCAATTAGGGGTCGAAAACTAGGATTTTTGCAATAACTTGAGAACCAAGGTTTGGAGTTACGCTATTGTAATCCAGTAGTCGACCTGCATCTAGGTGACCTTTGACCTCAAGTTGACCTCCGGTGACCTGTATTAGTTTATTCGGTTATTTGAATTTTCGTGGCCATAATCGGATCTCAAAGGTACCTTCCGATCAAAATTGTCCATGGGTTGACCCCTGTGCGATCTTCGTGTGCGAAGTTATCAGAGGTCAAGGTTTTTATTTTTTTATAAGTAAGGTTAGGATGGTCGTACATTACAGACTTGTCATGTTGCTTTTTGAAATCAGCATGTCAAACTACATCTGACCGTCAGGTGAAAGGTCAAATGTTGATATATGATAGAGCTCTTTGTGCACTATAGAGGAAACCAACTCCCGCTACAATCGGACACCCGGTTCTCAAGTTATGAGGGACCAAAAGTTGGTTTTGATACCTTTTCAGCAATAACATTGTGTGTGTACATTGTAGCACACGATTTTAGGAGAGGTTTCACATCATTGAGGGGGAATATTTTTGATAAAAACCATCAGGTCATCCAAGGTCATTCAAGGTTGCTTATGTGCACAAAACTGCCAATTTATGCTAACTTTTGCAACATCTTCTCGTCACGAAGTCCGACATGGTTGATATTTTGGGAATAGTTGTTAATGGGGTAAGGGATCGTTTCCAAACACAATTGTAATGTGATCCAAAGTCACCGAAGGTCAATTATGGGTCACAATGTGTTCTTTTTTGGTGCAATTACTTGTGAAACTCCCACTGACAGTGTCCAACATGGTTGATATTTTGGGAACAGTTGTAAATGGGGTAAGGGATCGTTTCCAAACATAAAGGTCATGTGATCCAAGGTCAGCAAAGGTGAATAAGTGTTCCAAAACTAGTATTTTTGCAATAACATCAGAACAAAATGTCCATCAAAGTTGGGAGTTACGCTATTGTAATCCAATAGTCGACTTCCATCTTGGTGACCTTTGACCTCAGGTTGACCTCTGGTGACCTATATTAGTTTCTTGGTTATTTGAATTTTCGTAGCCATATTCGGATCTCAAAGGTACCTTCTGATCAATGTTGTCCATCCCTGGTAGAAAGTCCAGTAGAACCTAGTTAAAAAATCAACTAGGTTCTACTAGGGCCTACTATGTTTAACTGGTTTTTAACTGTGTTTAACTGGGTTTGACTGGGTTCCAACTGGGCTATGCTGAATATGAGCTAGGTTCAACTGGTCTTACACAATGTTCAACTAGGTTTGTTCAGGCCCAACTGAGTTTATGTTTGAACTGATCCAGTTGGGCTGCAACTAGGTTTCACTGGTTTTTGCACTAGCCCAACTGGGTTTGAACTATGTTGACTGGTGAACTTGCCCTGTCAGGATTGTACTAGGTTTCAACTGGTTTTGCACTGGCCCAACTGGGTTTGGACTATTGGCTGGTGAACTGACCCAGTTGGGGTTCAACTAGGTTTCACTGGTTTGCACAAGCCCAACTGGGTTTGAACTATGTTTACTGGTTAACTTGCCCTGTTGGGGTTGAACTAGGTTTCACACTGGCCCAACTGGGTTGCACTATGTTGACTGCTTTTATTTTAGGCGTAATTATCAAGAATATGATAATGTAAGTTCGTAAGCAGTAACCGTATCGTAATATATTGAAAATGCTAAATTAGCCAACTTATGAGGGGTGTAAAATAAATCTTTGTCATATTTATCACAGGTATGATTAAATGATTACATTTTTGTACCGCAATGATTAAAAATATGCAATATTTTCTATATAATAAATTTGAAAAAAATTATGTTATACTATTTTCGTCGATTTGA